>LOEQ01011157.1:0-15492 GCA_001685075.1 Bramus lutescens
GGAGAGAACGGGGGTATACATGATCATATTTCATTGTATGTGTGTATTCAATTATCAAAAATAGAATCTTTTAAAAGCTGTCATAAATATGTGCAAAGATATTTAAAACATACACATATTTATGAAAGCATAGTTACTGGCATATTCCTGTAATTCCATCACTCTAGAAGACGCAACAAAGGGTTTTGAGTCGAAGGAATGGTGTGGGAGCTCCTTCTGTCTATTTGTTGCTTGTATTGGTTACTGAATAAAGAAACTGCCTTGGCCTGATAGGGTAGAATAGAATTTAGGTAGGTGGGGAAAACTAAATGGCATTTTGGGAGAAAGGAGGCAGAGTCAGAGAGATATCATGGATCCACCACCGGAGATAGACATGCTTTGCCAGTAAGCCACTGCCACGTGACAATAAACAGATTAATAGAAATGGCTTAAATTAAGATGTAAGAATTAGCCAATAAGAAACTAGAGCTAATGGGCCAAGCAGTGATTTAATTAATACAATTTCTGTGTGGTTATTTCAGGGCTAAGCTAGCTGGGCAGCCAGGATGAAACAGCGGCCCTCCTCCCTGCAAAGGGATGCTGTAGATACATTGATGTATCACATCTCCAAAAGGAAAAGGAAAATGGAAACAGAGAACATAGAGAAGAGAGTAGAGGAAGAGAGCAACAAAGAGAGCGATCCTTACTGCCAACACACACACACAAAGACATGCATTTTTACATTTGAGAAAAAATATTGACAGTATGGTTGCTGGAAAATTTTTTAATTTTTAAATTTTATATTTTTAAACTGGAAAATGAATGGCCAAATTACCAGTGTTTTTTTATATATATTCTCGGCAAAAAATTATGATATTTTTGGAGGTGTGCATTCACTCTATGACTTGATATCCCCAGCATTGTAGCATCAATTATATAATATAAATGTTTAATAAACAATGCTACATGCCAAATCCCACCATTTGTATTATGAGTAACAACCTGAATTCTTTAGCACAGGATCATGTTCTATTTATATATGTTTTGGTGTGTGTCAAACTAATTTGATCACACTAGGATGTTTTAGAATGGCTAATTTTATATTTATCATAGGTTTTCGAGATTTACATAGAGATATAAGAAATTCATTAAGTAGATAAAACATGTAAACATGTTCTGTAATCGAAGCTTCTGTTTTATTTTCATAACAATATTTTATGAATAAAAATGTTTTAACAATGATGTAGTCATTGTGTCCCTGCTTTTCATTTGTGGTTCATATTACTCTCTATATATAAGATATCCTGGGCTAAAAGGTTACAAAATATTTGAATTTTTTTCTGTACTTTATGGTCCATATTCATGATTTTGGCAATTATTTTTTTTGGATAAACTACCATTTACACTTCTTTAAGTGGAGTCTGAACTATGGGACATTCAGAGGCTCTCAGGCAACCTCTGGGCAGCCAGATTAGCCTCCACTCCCACCCCAGTACTTAGTCACACTGTGTGCAGCTATTGTTCCAGACCAAATCCTCTGAGCACAGGTGACTTTTTGAACCAGTTTTTTTTTTTTTTTTTTGAGTAGCTACAACCCCAAACCGGATTTGGGGAGTGAAAGAGAGACATTTGGCCATGAGGAACCTGTTATCTCTTCAGTTTGCATGTAAGCGATAATTGCGCCCCACACCAAGGCAGTAGAAAATGAAGGGGCGGTAAATGGCGTTTGTACCCTACAACCTCGTCTTGATTGAACAGCCTTCTCTCCTCATTTGAAATTAGAATTTCTGATTCCCGTGGAAGCCAACTATCATAACTTATAAAATGAACCCGCCAAGTTCCCAGAGGAAGGGCTACCACCTTTCTAGTGACGACTGCTCCAGCAGGGGGCAGTCTCTACAGAGAAGTTAGGAAGGAAGAATCAGCCAAAAGATGCAGATAAAGATCAGAACCGGGTGGCTGAGATATAATCTATAATCATATTTTTTTTTGATTTATATAAATTTTTAAGCATTAAAAGATGTACCAAATATTAAAAGAAGGTAAAAATGGAACTGTTTGAAGATCATTTTGTCTTTTAATTTATTTGTGGTGTGTAATTTCATAGATATAATCAAGTACCTGATTTCCAGTTCCTGGCATCTTTTGATCACTTAGATCAATACCTACCTGCATTATTACTTTGTTCATTGACTAAAGTCATGTATCAGCTTCCTTTAAAAGCATGCCCTGGTATAGAACAAGAAACAATGATGGAATTATATTTGATCCATCTTGTAATATTTTACACTTTCTAAGCTTATGCATGGACTGATGACTGTGTTAATAACTCTCCTAAAGACCATCGCAACAATTTAAGGAATGATTCAAGGACTTACTCAACTTAATGTTGATAATTCTTTGTTTATGCATTTGTAATTTTGATCCCAGTTGGGCTTTTGTGTGGTGTAGAACAAAGTAGAGTAATTCTCCTTCCACCTAAAGAATTTGCATTTATGTATCATTTGAATTACTCTAATGTAATGAATGTATTTGTTTATGTGCTTTAAGGAAACTGGAACTGTGACTCAAGCATGAAGAGTGACAAACTACTTCTTTGCACAGAAACTCTGTTATTCAATAACTACCGATATCTTTAATAAATGCTCATTTAGTTTGCTGGTTATCTACAAAGAAAAATTCAAAGTTGCCTCCTTACTGCCACTTTTCAATTTTTAATTGAATGTCTAAATTTGTAAATAATATCAACTTGAATATGTATAATTCATAAAATAAATTCAGATTAAAATTAATTTGTTTTAACATTCACTAATACATGTAAATATTTAAAATGCATANCTTGAATATGTATAATTCATAAAATAAATTCAGATTAAAATTAATTTGTTTTAACATTCACTAATACATGTAAATATTTAAAATGCATATTAGCTAAAATTGTATTTTATTCTATTAGTTTCTGGCTTCTCTTGTGAATAACTAAACCGAAGTGACTATATCCATTTGATTAAGAATGCTCACCAATTGGTGACAAAGTCTGAACTTAGGCTCATTTGCTATATCAAGGTCATAGAGTCCCAAATCTTGAGGATCAACTCTTATCAAACAAGAACTACTATTACCTAGGCACCCTACATAGTCAGCTGATTCGCTCAGAGCTAGGTAAGAGTAAAACTTACAGACAGTAATTATATTTTGTTTTTAATTGAGCAATTTTCTTTGAACATGTATCTGCTTTTTACCCACCTCTCTTCCAGCAAAGCTTCCTGGGTATACATCTTTCATCTGTACGCCAACAAATTCCTGATGCAAGCACCTCCTTAAATTCTGACAACACTTTGTATTTGGTTAGGTGTTCTATTTATTTCCTGGAAGACAGGTAGGAAATTGGCTGTCTTCTTGGAGAAGGCATCATCTTTCCCCATACTTACTGTCTGTGATGGAGAATGTGCTTCAGTCTAGTTAGTGCTTATGACAAACTGCACTCTTC
The DNA here is from genome assembly GCA_001685075.1 of Bramus lutescens. Classification (NCBI taxonomy): domain Eukaryota; kingdom Metazoa; phylum Chordata; class Mammalia; order Rodentia; family Cricetidae; genus Bramus; species Bramus lutescens. The sequence goes on from LOEQ01011157.1 coordinate 3,470, forward strand.
GATGACTCTTGTTTCCTCTTTGTTCCCATGTGCATACTAAACATCACATATTCTCGAAATCTTTGTACCTACTTATTTATGTGGTAAGAAGTATTTTTTAAATAAACTAAATACTCGAACTATACCAATGGACACATATGCACTTTGCATCAGTGACAAAACATCCTTTCAGCATCTGTACAATTTATTGCACTCTTAGTAGGTTGCCACCCAACTTATGTTGTTTTGAGCTTGCAGGGTGATCTGACTAAGGATGGATTCTTCTGTTCTTTTTGTCAGAGGACAGTGATTTTCTTCTCAATATTCCAAGCCTGCACACCAATCACCAGTGTACACAGTCCAGCAAACCCAGAAACAGGGCTTTATTCAAGACTGATAATTTAGACGAATGATGGTCATTTTAAAGTAGGTTCCTGGATCATATCTACATATTTGGCCACAAACTGGAGGAGATTATTAGTAAGATAATTATGAACTCAGAAAAGCTTTGTAGGCTCTTCGATTTGAGATGTAATTTCACAGGGAAGCATTTGCTTGCTCATTCATATGTGAGCATCATAAGTAACCTTAAACTGTGGTTTATAGTGTTTTATCATTACAGTTGATGTTTTAGAATGCAGAAAAATCTTGGGAATAATAAAAAATCCCTTATGATCTAAATCAGAAATTAGTGTCAGATGTGGATATTTGTAAATATTTTTTAAATAACAAATACAGTGTGCAAAAGATGACTTTGTTTTGTTTCTTATACTGTGGTTTCAAGCTCCTTTGCAGTTTTACTAATTATAAGAATCACTGACCCTTGCATTCCAGAGAATGCAGCTGTAGTCACTCTGTCCCATGGTTAGAGTTCCTGCAGAGGCATGGTATCTGATATCATATAGATGAATAAAAGAATCTAAAACTGATTAAGGTTTACATGAGTATGTTGTGGAAATAAATAGTTCTACAAGCCTCAACATGGCTTCTCATAAATTAAGCCATAAAATAAGTTGCAACATAAAATTAGTTTGTTGGAGTTACTTCTTTCTATTTTTTAACATTAATTCTTTATAATTTTGGGGGAATTTAATATCATGTACCCCAATTCCCTCACCTCCAAATCCCACATATTCACTGCTCAGTCCTGCACCATCTCCCTTTAAGAAAAAAATTTAAAAAATTGAAACAAAACACTGCAAACAACTAAACAACAATAAAGCAAATCCTCTTCTTTTTTCTGTCTTTCCCACCTCTCCAACAAATCTTCATTTATCCCAGTGCCATTGGGAGCTGCCGTACACCCTTTTGTCTGATCAACATGAGCTCCAGCAGGTACTAGATGGCATAGATGTTAGGGTGGGCCAACCCAAGACCATGCTGTGGGCCTGGGTGGTAGCTGAGCTGGTCATTCAGGGCTACTGGGGCACCCCTCCAAACCAAGCAATGGGCAGAGCCCATGCCGTCCAGGCCGGTTTTCCCACGCCTTTTGTGATGTATGAGGCCATATCTCTTGGGGGGGGGTGTTCTGCTCTTCCGTGAGGGTCATTTACAGCTTTCTTGCAACAGTGTCCAGTGAGGGGCAAGACCAGTAAAGTTTTCAAGAAAAAAAGACTATACAAATTAGATATTCATATAAATGAATTCAATTTGAGACATGGTTCTCTGTCAAGATGGAATTTACAGGAAATTCATTTGGTACCAAAATAAAATACAAGAAAGGCTGTATTCTTTTTGTGGACAGTTGGTCTACATGTTTAAAAAGCTTTTTTTTNTGGGTGGTAGCTGAGCTGGTCATTCAGGGCTACTGGGGCACCCCTCCAAACCAAGCAATGGGCAGAGCCCATGCCGTCCAGGCCGGTTTTCCCACGCCTTTTGTGATGTATGAGGCCATATCTCTTGGGGGGGGGTGTTCTGCTCTTCCGTGAGGGTCATTTACAGCTTTCTTGCAACAGTGTCCAGTGAGGGGCAAGACCAGTAAAGTTTTCAAGAAAAAAAGACTATACAAATTAGATATTCATATAAATGAATTCAATTTGAGACATGGTTCTCTGTCAAGATGGAATTTACAGGAAATTCATTTGGTACCAAAATAAAATACAAGAAAGGCTGTATTCTTTTTGTGGACAGTTGGTCTACATGTTTAAAAAGCTTTTTTTTTGCGAATTTTCAGATTCATACATTAAGGATAATGTTATGTCATAATCTGTCTCCACCTTTACCTTCTACAACCTTTAGTCACCAAGTGACCCTCCTGATATAGAAGACTCCTACTATTTCCCTCTCCATCTCATTTCCTGCCATCACCAAAGCTGATTACATTAAACATCCCACTTCATGCTTCCCTAATTTCTTACAGATCACTAACTCATATCTGATTTCACAAATCTCTACTCTCCAGGACTGTGTCAGGACCTAGAACACCAATCTGCCTTCTAAGTGCTCCTGTTCTTTCTACCGATCCATCTCCAAGTTATTTTTCTCTCTCGAAAAACAAACAACACCCCAAATTAGAGCCAAAACAAACACAAACAAAACAAAAGTAAAACCAGCAAGACACACACACACACACACACACACACAAACAAGAAAACAAAAAAGAATGCACAAAACAGTGAAACCTATTTTCTGTTGGCAAACTCCTCCTGTGTCTGAAGGTGACACTACAGTGATTGATATCCTTTGACTCTCCACTGGAGAAAGCCGATTTCCCAATTGCAAATAGCTACTTGGTTAGTGGTGGGAATTTTTGTTCACTTCCCCTTCTCAGTGTTGGGATTTTGTCTGCCCTGAAACTGTTCATGTCTTGTGCTTGATATTACAGTCTCAGTGAGTTTACATGTTACAGTCTTTCAGCTTGCTTTCTGCAAAGATCCCTGATCCTTCATGGGAGAAGTTTGATAGAGACAGCATATTCAGAGCTGAGTGATCCGAAGCCGTTCACTCTCTGCACATTGTCTAGTTGTGGATCCTCCTGTTAATTACTATCTACTACAAGAAGAATCTTCTCTGATGAGGGGTGAAAACTCTCTGCTTTATGGTATGACAATGTGTCATTAGGAGTAATTTTATTTTTATGTTCCTTTAGCAGAGTAATAGCATGAGGATTTCTCCCAGATCCATGAGCTATCTTCTTTCAAGCTCTTGAACACATCAGCAGTGTTGGGCTTGGGTTCCATGACATGGCAGGGATCTTAAAACAAACAAAAAGTGCCTCTATTGCACTAGTATATGATGTGACTAGATTTCTGATGTATGTTGTAGAGTTTGATCTGGATGATATTGGTGCTTACTTTTCTCCTCTAGCACCATGAACACCAGCCAGTAAGGGTGAAATTTCTAGTTGGGCACCAGCTTGATATATGAAGCTACTTTTTAATAAAGAACATTCTCACCGGTCTTGAAACACCAGAGAGAGCTCGTTCTATAGTCCTTTCAATGTTGGTGGGCCATGAGATTCTTGGCACTAGGTTCTCTTTCTAATATAGTGGCCAAACAAGATATCACAAAAAGACAAATCATTTTCTGCAGTGTAGGACAGAAAATTCTAGGGAAAAATAATTTTGTGTTCCAGTTTTGGCTTTAGAATGAAGAACAATCAAAAAGAAGATTCACATTGATTGAAGAGGCAAGAGTTTCTCATCCAATCATAAAGTCTGACTTTCTTCAGTATTTATTCATACCCTTCTTCTCATGCACAGCTCCAACAACAATAAGAATTTTAATAATTTTTATATTTACTTCCAAATGAAATACACTGCATGCTTTCTTGCTTATAAATTGTTAAATATTGTCAAAAATTATTTTATTGAATTTTTCACAGTAGCCAAGAAGAGGATATGATTATTATTTTTGTTTGATAAATAAATACTTCAATTCTTAGAGAAATTAAATCAGGCTTTGCAACTATAACTAGAGCTTGCTAGTCATGTTACTTAGTATATATTCTAAACATTAAAAGGTATAGTAAAACACTGTAGATTTGGTTTTTAGTTAAAGTAGTCAAAAAATTTATAGTATTCAAAAAATCAAACAGGATTTCTTTATTTTCTTCTGTTGAAAATAGATTTTTTTCCATATAATATATTCAGATTTCCAACTCCCCTCCTTCTATTCCTCTCAGTTCTCGATCCAGAGGTACCTCCTTTCTGTCTCTCATTAGAAAACAGTCAGGATTCCACTGGATAGGAATACAGTGAAATATAAAATATAAACAAACACATAGAAATAGGACAAAACAAAAAAAGGTAAACAGTCAAAGAAAAGGTACAAGAAACTAATATGTATATGCAGAGACCTACTTGTTCATATAATCAGGAATCCCATAAAACACAAAATATATACACTAAGAAAGGATGTGTATACAAGAAGGACAAAAATAAGGGCCCTAAGAGAGACATACATAGATCTAAACTACATGGGAAGTAGAAAAAGATAAGATCTCCTGAGTAAATTGGGGACCTTGGAAGAAGGTTGAAGGGGAGGAGAGTGAAGGGAGGGGAGCAGAAAAAAATGTAGAGCTTAATAAAACTCAATTTAAAAAAAGAAAAAAAAAACAGGTAGCAGGAGCTAGAAGTTAGGAAGGACCAGAGATAGCAGTGCCTTTTTTTTTAATGAAAAGAAACTACATGACATTCAAGAATCCACAGTAGCTATGGTTGACTAGACAAGTCCTGTCTGTGATCAGACCAGTCAATAATCTAGCATGGAGTAGGAAGGGATAACTGAGGAGATATAGACTGTTGATGGCTTATGGAGAAGATGCAGTCAGACCTCAGTCAAGCAGACAGTACCACCAGAAATCATTTAGAAAGCACTATTGGAGTAGCAGTGTATCTGAATAATTAAAGCATGGAAGTAGGGGGAGTGTGTCGAAGTGAGGCTTGATCTGGGAAGAGGTGAGGTAAATATTATTAAAATAATTCTATGAATTAGAATTAAAGCTGGAGAGATGGCTCTGTGGTGAAGAGCACTGGCTTCTCTTCTAGGAGACCCTGATTCGTTTACCAGCACCTAACTGACAGCTAACAAATTCAATGATATTTTTAGAGTTATTAAAATGTTTTTGAAAGAATAGAAAACATTTTGCTAAGTTAGATGTGAAACACACAGTAGATAAAACTAATTATAAGGCAGAAAAATTGCTTATATAACTCTCACTAAGATCTTAATGAAAAGCATTAAATTAGATTTGATTTCCTTTATATATTCTTTTTTATTAGTTTTTATTTTGCTTCTTTTTCCTTTTTTCTTTATTTACATTTTTTCTCGTGTGTGTGTATGTGTGTGTGTGTGTGTGTGTGTGTGTGTGTGTGTGGTCAATGCGGGTTTGCCACTTTCATGGATATAGATAAACAAATATAGAGGTGTTCTTGTACCTGTGTCCAAATGCAGGTCCTGGTCAGAGAATTCTCTTGGATCTCTTTCTCCCTTTATATCCTCTTTGATCCCTGAGGTGGGGACTGAGGGTGAATGCAAAACTCAAGGATTGTGCTAGTCCAGTTGGATAGTTTTCTTCAGTGCTCCTGCCTCTGCAATTACAGGCAAGTAGCTGTATCCTCTTGGCTTTTATGTGGGTGATAAAAGATGCTCAATCATACTTCAAAGACATTTGTTCAACTATGATCATAGCAGTATTATTTGTAATAGTTAAAACCTGGAAACAATCTAGATGCCCCTCAACCAAAGAATGGATAAAGAAAATGCAGCACATTTACACTCAGTGGTAAAAAAATAAACCAATGATATCTTGAATGAATGCAAATGAATGGAATTAGGAAACACCGTCCTGAGTGAGGCAAATCAGACCAAAAAAGATGAATATGCTATTTATTCACTCGTAACTGGATACCTGCTATAAACAAAGGATTTTGAGTCTATAGTTCATGCTCCTAGAGAAGCCAAGTAACTACGTGAACCCTAAGAAAAACATATATAGATCCACTTGTAAAGTCAAAATAGTCAACATCACCTGACAAAATTGGGAACATAAGAGTGGAGGGAGAAGGGAGGATGAAAGTGTAAGAAGGAGGAACAAGAGGAAGGGGGAGCAGGACTGGAAGATAGAAGAGATAGAGGAAGAATAGAAATGAGAGCAAGAAAAGAGATATCTCGATTGAGGGAGCCATTATGGTAAACCTGGCTCTAGAGAAATTCTCAGGAATCTACAAGGATGATCCCAGATAAAACCCTAAGCAATAGAGGAGAGGGGGCCCTGACTGGCCTTTCCTGTAGTAAGACTGATGAATATCTTCAGTAGTACCATAGAGCCTTCATCCAGCAACCGATGGAAACAGAGGCAAAGACTCACATTGCAGCACTCGCCTGAGCCCCCAAAGTCCATTTGAAGAGTAGGAGGTGTGAGAATATGAGCAAAGAGATCAAGACCATGATGGGTAAGCCTCCTAGAACAGTCTAACTGTGCTAATGCTCACCAACACCAGCCAGACTGGGAAGGAACAAGCTTAGGAGCAAACTAGTCCATATGAATGTTTTAACATTTGCATGGCTGGGGAGGACTGAGGGGCCACTGGCTATTGCCCTAGAATTTATCACTACTGTGTATACTGGCTTTTTTGGAACCTATTCTCTTTGGATGGATACCTTGCTCAACATAGATAATAGTAGGGAGGGCCTTGGACCTTCCCCAAAGCAATGTGCCTAACACCTCTGAGGAGCAGATGGAGGGTAGTGGGGGAGGAAGTGGAGGGAATGGGAGGAGAGGAGGGAATGGGAAATTGCATATGTATGAATAATGAAAATGACAGTTTGCTTTCTTTTAATAAAAAGGAATGAAAAAAAGTGAGAAATGGGCCTTAGTAAGAAAGATAATGGGACATGATATGGCGATATGGCTCTTTGGAACAAAGCTTTGACTAATGGTTTGGAAATGCATGTTATTTCAGAGATTATCTCTCTGCCTGTGCTCTTCTGAAGGCTGTAGGAACTGTATTTTCTGTTTGTTGTCTCTGAAACTTGAGTGGCATTCTGTTTGATGTTATGGTCTGCTCCTAATTGCTACAGTGACTTCAGCACTGGGAGCATAGTTGAAATGAGACTGCTCTTTTGGAGCCATTATCAACAGAGAAGACATCATGAATCTTCAAAGGGAAGGAGCTTGTCAATACCATAAAGTAATGATAGATAAATCTCATGATAAGAATTTGAAAACAACCATTTAGCCAGGGAGACACTGAGCCCCAAGGGAGTTGAGCAAATAATAATTCTTCAGAGCTTCTCAGATGTGGTCTTTATATAGGATCCTGAGAAAAATGTTGCATATTTTACTAGATTTTTAGTTATAAGAATTCATGATAAGTCATATTTCACAAGTTTATGAAAACTGAAAACACTACAGAAATAGCTGTAAGAGGAGGAAGAAATAATTGCATCCAATGTACTGTAGGTGATGTGCACCTATTTTTGTTTTTCTTTGTTTCTTTTCTTTTGCTTTTCCGAAATAGGATTTGGCTACCTAATTCTGACTTCCCTTAAAGACTCTCTTGCCTTATCCCCCACAATGCTGATATTGTGTCACTCAAGTCAAGGACCACTCTTTCCAAGTTTTGAGCATATGTCACACTCCAGATCATGTTGTCCTATGCCAGACACTGTTTAGTTCAAGGGAATACCAGCATGGGCACTTACTTCCCCCAAGACTCTAAGGCACTAACTTGGCTATTCGTCCAGTGAGTTAAGTGTCAATTCTCTTCCTTCACCACCTAATCCTAGAAGAGCCACCTAAAGACTTGTTTCACTGAAGACCTGGGGTTATCTTTAATTGAACTGCAATCCTCCAGTATATGAAATGAATGGGGGAAAGAAACCTCTTGAAAAGTCGTCATTTAACTCATGAAATTTAAAGAAAATTGTCCATTGTAGTACAGTCCGAAAATTACTGTAAATATTGCTGGATCATTTTAAGGCCATTTTGTGTGAGAAAAATCATTCAACAAACCCACACAGTTAAAAACTAAAATACTTGTTTACTGTAAAAAGTATAATTCAGGCCCTTTCCTATGGGTTATGACACACAGTTTCTTTCTGGAAATTTTTGCAGCAGTCTCTAGTTGGTTTAGTTCCCATCTGTCACCGACTGTAATAAAGCAGATCCAATTCACAGTGTAGATTAGCTGTAGTGCGTCAAAATTATTAGTAGTTATATTGATCCCAAGCCTTCCTTTTAGAAAATGACAATGCTGTTAGAAGCGATTGCAGCTGGCAGTGAAAAATCACGAGTTGGAGTGCAAGCTCTCTGATTACAGTCCGTCTTGACAAGGTCGATGGATACAAAGGGGATATATTGATTTTGTTCTTGAATTTTTTTTCTTGAACAATCCAATGAGAAAAGTCATAGCCAATGCGACACATCACACTCAGAATGGTAGCACTGAAACCATCACAACTGTCAATGTGACACAGCCCAGCATTCAGCCCAGGGCTTTACATCTGCAGCAGCTGTGGAAGACTGCATGAAGAAAACCACTGCAGGCCTTTGTACCTGTGCCATAGAACTGAAGCAAAGTATATGTCTCTTGCATGTTTACTTTTATCACAGGTACAATAAGATTCAAATGTTGGGGGGAAACATCTTCAGGTTGCACAACATGTTGAAATTAATTCTCCTGCATATTCAAGGTTATTTCAATTTCAGGTTTGATATCTGCTAAAACAGGACTATCAATCATGTCAGTTGGGAACTATTTTCTACATTATTCAACATTCACTCTATGTTCCCAGCTGAAAAGCCACAATCACCAGATTTGCTCTATAACTGAAAGTGTGCCTATCCAAGGAATAGTTTTGCATTTGTAAAATTCAGGGAGACACTTTAAGCCATAGATAATAATGTCATCTAAAGTCATGGAAGATGTTAAAACACAAATTAACAATTACTTTAAAATATTAAAGTGATATGCAACCAGAGGTGGCTATTTGAATTTAACTTTGAGTTTTGGCATATATGGTTTTATGTGTCTTTTAGTGTGTGTGTGTGTGTGTGTGTGTGTTGTGTGTGTGTTTGTATGTGTTGTGTGTTGGATCAGTAGGAGGGGCTACTATAACCCACAATTGTTGAATATAAAAGAACAAGCAAAACCCTACTCTAAAGTGATAGATTTATAGACATTGACTAGCAAATCTGTTCTCAGTGACAGAAAAGCTCTACCCTGGCAAGATAAATAAGTCATCATCAAGGGTGATGAACTTGAGCTTTCCTTGACAAGTCAATGTAAGATACTATATCTCATAGAATTTGAATAGGTTGCAAACAATATAAGACTCCTGTACAAGGAACATTTTAAATAGACACTAGAAGAAAAGAATCTTAAGAAATCACCCACAAGAATTCCTTTAAGAACAAGCATAGTAAATAAATTTAAACATAGTACATTCTTATGCATGCTCATATATAGTTATTTCTAATCATTTAAGTGGATATAATTAATTTAAATTGACTTGTATTACTGAATCCTCGAGCAAAAGTAACATGTTCCCTGTTCCATATTTAGGGATTGAAACATACTCTTAAAAATGCAGAAGAGAGAGAAGGGTAGGCAGGAAATTATTGTGTGCAGGAAAAACAATGAATGGTATTAGTGGCCTTAGACTTCATTTCTTCAGAAGTTATGGGGAGACACTAAGCAGTATGTATTCATGCAACATGTGTTGCTTTGTTACAGGTATAGTAAGCTTAATGTATTCATGGGTATTCATGTAATGTGTGTTCTTGTGTAGTGGCATTTCAATTGTATTTTAATAAATAAAAACTGCGTGAAGATCTGAGAGTAAAATAGTCCCACTGGTCAGCCTTACAGACCAGGTTATGGTAAAACACACCTTTAATCTCAGCAACTATAGTGACACACACCTTTAATCCCAGTTGCAACACCAGTTGCCATAGAAACTGGGTGATGCATGCCTTTAGTGATGGTGGTGCATGCCTTTAATCCCGGACCTGCAAAGGATTATAAAATGGGAGGAAACAGCTGTCAGATACACAGTCTCATTCTGAGATTCTGGGAGGCAGGATTGCCATTTCAGACTGGGGTCAATATCTGGCTGTTTTGTTTTTCGGGTCGTCAGGTTGAACCCCAATTTCTGACTCTGAGCTTTTATTAAACATGCCTCAATCTTGGGCATTGAAAAAATAAAAGAATTCCCTGTGTGGTTTCCTCTGATTATTCATGTACCAGGCATTTCTGAGACATTCCATTAACTATACTCATGCACATGTTTTCTGAAGATATTCTATTCCCTGTACTCCTGAATGTGTTGTTCAGTCTACAGAAATATACCTATTTAAATTTTCCTTGGTCTAGATGTCTTATGTCTGATTAATATATTTCAACAGGACCACTGTGGCCAAGATCACCTCAAAACTTGAACCTGAACCATTGATGTGTCTTCAGAGGACAACCTTTATAACCTTCTGTCAACACTGATATTTCAAATGCAGAATAGTTTATTATGTATTATTTTGTAGTTTTATTTTCTGTCACAAGTTCTTGAAACAACTTCAGTACCGTACTCTGACTTCATCCTAATGGCTTGCCTTTCCATTGTATTTTCTCTTCTTCAGAATTTCTTGTGACGCTTGACAAGTATTCATTAAAGTGTTTATGCCATGTTTTCCCTCAATAATATTTACCAGTATTATCTGATGACTTCCTCTTTCAAATAGTTCAAGATACTAATCAAATAGTATTTTTATAAAATATTTCCGCAATTGGCTTCTATTTAGTTTCCTAGCACATAAACACATTTTTATGTAATCATAAGAAGTGAATTTTTTATCACTTAATTTGAAATGTACTTTATATTTCTAATTTCAAATCAAAAAATAAAAGTAGAACTTAAATGAAGGAGAAAGACAGTGAACATTATTCAATCATGGGTTTGAAAAGGTTCCTGAGCTCCCTCTACTAATTGAAGAGCTCTGGAGAGATGATAGCCTTTGGATAACTGTGACTCAGTCTTCTTTAAGAGTGTGGCCATTGATAGGTCCACTGCACTCCAGTGGATGGTGCCCCACACCCAGAATTATAAATGGACAGCATGAATTGGGTTTCCTGCACTTTCTCTATTGTGGAGGGCTCACACATGGTTCCTAGCACCCACATCAGTTTATTTTCAATCTCCTGGATTTTCAGCTCCAGAGGGAACTTTGCTGCAGAGAGACCTTCAGCTCCAGAGGATACTGAAGTTCCCCTTTTCTGGCTTCTGAAGACAACCATAGACACAAAGTCACATGCACTTACCCACATGCAGAAACACACAAATACACATTTTTTAAGGACAAAAGATATCTTTAAAAAAACTAAAAATGGGTCATGAAATTGGGGTATAGGGTATAAGGGATGCATTTGGGTGTGAATGTTGTCTAAATATAGTGTATAAAATTCTCAGTGGGTTAATAACAATAGTTAGAAAAGTAAAGAAACAAAACTGAAAAAATCATTTTGATTATGATAACCCAGATGTATAAAAACTCTCTTCACATGTCATAACTCACTTCTGAATATTACATTGACACGTCAGGTATATGTTTTCAATTTGAAATACTCATAGAGGTCAGGAAATTACTAAAGATTCTGAGGAATAAATGTGCCTCATTAATTTTTTTCTTTTTTTCTTATTAAAAAAATTTCCACCTCCTCCCCTCCTCGCTTTTCCCTCCACCTCTCCACTCTCCCTCCCCCTCCCTTTCCAGTCCAAAGAGCAGTCAAGGTTCCCTACCTGTGGGAAACCCAAGGTCCTCCCTTCTCCATCCAGGTCTAGGAAGGTGAGCATGCAAACAGACTAGGCTCCAAAAAAGCCAGTACATGCAGTAGAATCAAAACCCAGTGCCATTGTCCTTGGCTTCTCAGTCAGCCCTCATTGTCAACAACATTCAGAGAGTCCTGTTTGATCACATGCTCGATCAGTCCCAGTCCATCTGGCCTTGGTGAGCTCCCATTAGATCATCCCCACCGTCTCAGTGGGTGGGTGCTCCCCTCATGGTCCTGACTTCCTTGCTCATGTTCTCCCTCTTTCTGCTCCTCATT
>LOEQ01011158.1:43020-55773 GCA_001685075.1 Bramus lutescens
GTGCGGGAGCTGGGCCGGACGAAAAGCAGGCCCGCTCCCCTTATTACTACATATATGGGCTAGTGTGTGTGTGTGTGTGTGTGTGTGTGTGTGTGTGTCTAAGACAGAGCCGAGCCTGCGGAGCTTAGAGCAGCTCTGACGCTCTCCACATTTGGTCTTTATTTCTTTAAACTTAGTTTTGCATCAGTGCATGCCTGTTAATCATTGTGGTACAAGCTTGAGTCAATCTCACGACTGCATCTGCCTTCCCCACGAATGAGGTGGGTAGGCACAGAGCCCCCCTCTCTCATGCATGGGCTCCTCCCACTCCTTAGCCAAGGCCACTGTCATTCCTGGTGTTTCTTAAGCTTTCGCAAGGTGTCAAGAGGTGGTGTGAATTTTCTCTGACTGCATAACAGGTGCCCAAGGTGGGAGCTGTGTCCGTTGCAAAGGCTTCTAATGGCAGGAGCGGGCCAGGATTGTTGCAGCTCTCGCTGAAGCCTGAGTTGCACTCAGCCAGAGAGAAATAAGCTCGTGAAGACATCATTCTGCCCAAGAATTGTCAGCTTCCTGTGTTTGTCTGCTCTGGCCACTATAATTTTTACTGCAAAGTCAGACAGGTTGCTCAGTGCAGATACTTATCTGTAACAGCAAGTTAAAACATTCTTTCAATGGAGGCTGTCCGAAGACAGCCCAACAAATTAATTGAGAATAGCAGAGAGCATGTTGGGGAAAGACGGCACACATTCTGTCACAGTCACTGTGTTTTGTTCAACTACTATTCTTGATATGTCTTCCTCTTCTCCATCCTCTCTCCCTTCCTTGGTATTGGCTGCTTTTCCTGTTGCAACAGGAAATAGATCGTCTGGACAGCAGCAGCTTAAGAGGTCAAAGGTTTTCTGTGGTCACAGTGCGGACACTGTGATGGCGGAACCATGGAGAACTGCTCACATTGCATCTACAGTCGGCAGGAAGAGAGAGGTGAGGATCCACGCCCACCTATCTTCTGTATTTCTTCCCAGAGTGGATATAGATTTATTTATTGAGGAAAAGAGAGGAATTCCTGACAGTGGGAAGGGTCTCCAAGGGAGAAACACCCTAGCATTTAAGTTCATGAAGTTTTGCAATAGGCATTCCAACCTCAACCTCACCAGGGCAGTCCCTCTAAGGCCAGCAAAGCTAACCAAACGTGGGCGGTCCCTCACAGATGTGTCTGGAGGTGTGTCTCCATGGTGATTCCAGAGGCTGTCTAGCTGACAGTACACCTCATGACTGCCCTCAATCTGCCCTCATCCTGCTTCCCCTCCTCTCTTTACATCTCTTTTTAAATAGCATTTTAAATTTATTTGTCATTATTAATTTATAGTGTGGAGGGGGTGCAAGAACATCATGGTATTTCTCTGGAGCTAGAGGACAATATTGAGAAAATATGTGATTTCAGGCATGGAACTTAGGCCTGCAGCCTTGGCAACAAGCACCCTTAGCTGCTGAGCCAGCCATCTTACTGGCCCCTTCTTCTCCATATCTTTATCAGGAGCATGGCTCTTCAGGGTAGTTGCATTTGTAGAGACTCTAATTCCTAGTACAACTTTCAAAACAAGAAAGAAAGAAAAGAAAGGCTAGGTTGAGAAGACATGCCATGGTCCAAACGATGCTCATTTTTGTGTCTCCAAGTTCTAGGCTTCTCTATGGGTATAATTCTGTGCCCATGGTTTCCACCCAGAACTCAGATTTTGTTTGATCATTTAAAAAATGTCGCCATCAGCCTGTGCATCTGAATCTACTCCAAAGTGACGTAGACTTAAGAATTCCGCCACACAGAAACTTCCCCTTCCTCCAACACCCACCCGTGTGCTACTTCCCACTTTTCCTGATGCTCCCGGCTACTCCGTGGGCTCCGGCAGGAACTCATCACCTTTTCCTAGGGCTGCGATGATGCTGACCCACCTCCTGAGTCTAAACCAAGAATGGAAGCTAGGGGGAGTTCCTCTCACTGATGCTGCGTGACCACTTCCACCGTCACAGTGGTCAGAGTTGATGGGGACTGAGTTCAACGGTCTCAGCCTTGCCATCTGCCAAGTTCCCATTGTTCCCTCACCGCTCCCTGATGAGGGCTAAGATGCTGGAAGGGCTGGAGAGAGAGGAAACAGAGTGGGCGGAGCCTTCTTCAGCCTGAGCTCCTTCTGCAGAACAGGTCCCACAAGACAGTGTTTCTGAAGGCAAAGCTTCAGAGTGAGCAGCACAGATGAGATCTCCTGGGAGAGGATCAAGGCTGGGAGCTGCAGCACCCAGCAAGGCTTGCTGACAACTACAAAATGGGTGTGTGATGGGCAGAGTAGGAGAAACACAGCATAGCAGGAGAGGCCATCAGAGGGAGGTGACAAGAGGCGGGAAATAGCTGAAAGAGTCGTGTCAGCAAAGAGAAACGGCACCAACCTTGGAGTAAGTAGGGCCAGGGAGGAGTCAGAAGTCCACACGTGGATTAAACGGTGGTGGCACACACCTGTGATCGCAACAACACTCAAGGGTAGAGACAAGGAGGTCAGTATATAGAATCTTCTCAGATGTACTGAGACAGAGTTCAAGGCTAGCCTCAGCTACATGAGTCCCCGTCTTCTCCTTAAAGAGAAGGGAACGACAATGAAAAAGCAGCTTACATATGATATTTAAATTAAAGTCGATCTAACCAATTACAGTGTGCCAGATCAAGCATTCAGCTCCTTGGTCATCAGAGTCACACTGCAAGACCCTGCGTCTAGCAAGGCCTCCTTGGATGGGCATGGAGTATCTCCATCTCCACAGGAAGTTCCAGCTTAGGACGCGGGTGCCTTGCTGAGGACTGGACAGGTTTTGTGAGCATCTGGTGGAAACATTTAAAATACTTAAGCAGGTTACAGGAGGGTAAAGCAGCTTGGCTTTTCTCATGGACACATGTTCAAGATTTTACTTAACTCATTAATTAGTGAAGGAGCCAGTAAGACATTACAACCTGTTCAGTAATTGACTCTTTAATATTAAAGTGAAGCTCATAAGACATAAAGTTAACCATTCTGAAGTGATTAGTTTGACACCTTGTGGCTGGGAAAGACTTTATTTTTTATTTAAATCCAGCAGCTGCGTGAGAGGGTGCAGGAGACGAGGAGGAGAATTGGAGGTCTGCTCTAGGTCACAGGCTTGCAAGACCACGCTTGTACCAGAGAGGGGGGAGCGCAGGAGGGGAGGGAAAGAAGCCGCTGGGAAGAGCCCACCAGTCATATAGACTTCCTGACCCGTAAGGAGGTAACTGCGTGGGCCAGGCAAGCTCTCAGCTTGGCACTGGTGCTGAACTACGTACACAAGGCATGGCTTCCATCAGATATGGTCTCTAAGAGGTGTGGCACGTGGGATCAGCCTGTGAGGGCCGCATCGGGGGACACGGCGTGGACAGGCTGACGGCACAGACAGACAGGCAAAGCAGAGCGTGAAGAAACGCCGCAGGCCCGCGGATCTTCCGGAGAAAAGAAGGTGCAAGAGCGGGGGCAGAAGGAGTTTGTTTCGCTCCGTGGTTTTTCCAGAGTCTTTGCTGCAGGCCAGGCAATGAGGCCAGGACAGCAGCGACTGCAGCGCAAGCAGCTCTCAGTCTCCTGCTGCTTCTGCACAAGAGAAGACAGAACGCAGGCACGGGAAACCGGCCAGGGTTACCAAGCACTCCAGGGTGCAGTGATGAAAAGTGTGGTGTGTTAGGGTTTGGCAGAACACGGGGCCAGGGCTGGGAATGACGGCGATGTAGGGAATGAGGAGATGGAACCAGGTGAGGAGGCAGGGAGGAGCGGGAGNAGGAGCGGGAGCCGCAGGTACCATGGACACTGCAGGAGCCCTGTGCAGAAAAGGAAGAGCTGAAAAGAGAGCCCTTGGGGAGGCACAGACCTGAGAAAGGGGCTGCAGAGAGATGGTATCCCATGAGAGGCAAACAGGAAGGACAGCAAAGGAGAAGGCAGCCATGTGTGGAGGTGCTTTTGACGCATGTTACACAGTAAGGCTATGCACACTCACGGGAAACCTTCAGAGAACAAAATGATCTCTCACCCATTCCCAGAGGCAACCATTGGAGCCAATTCTTTTTAAACTCTATAATGTTTTAGATTGTGTGTGTGTGTATACATGTGGGTCCATGCATGTGTGTGCAGGTGTTTACAGAGGCCAGAGGCATCAGGTTCCTCTGAGGTTTGGGTTATAGGTAGGTGTGAGCCACTTGACATGGGTTCTGGGAACTGACCTCCAGTTCACCTGCAAGAGCAGGACGTGCTTTTAACTGCTGGGCCACCTCTCCAGCCCTGGTGCTAATTCTTGATGCATCCTTCCAGAAAAACTCTATAGATATACTGGAGTGGGGTGTGTGTGTGTGTGTGTGTGTGTGTGTGTGTGTGGTGTATATGTATAAGTGTGTATGGTGTGTGTGTCTGTGGCATATATGTGTGTGTGGTGTGTGTGTCCATAGCATATGTGTGTGTGGGGTGTGTGTGTGGTGTATGTGTGTGTGTGTATGTGTGTGTGTGGTGTGCATGTGTGATTTCGGCCCTTCTTCCACCTTTATTTATACAGCTGGGAATATGCATGATTCTGCATCTTGCTTGGTTTGTTTTACACACAAGCTTTGGAGATCATTTCCTACAAAGGGAAGAATCTCTAATTATTTCTAATGGGTACAATTTTTAAATGTGCTATAAGCTTTTAACAGCTTCAATTCACAGGTACTTAAGTTGTTCTGTTTCTTTTTTTTAACACATGACATTTCAGAGAATATCTTTTACTTTCCCCCTTTGCAATTGTGGCAAAAAGTTACATAATGTAAAACAGGCCATTTAAATCATTTTTAAATGCTTTTGCATAGCATTTAATATATCCACACAATTATGCAAGCATTCCGACCAATTTCCAGAACTTTCTACCATGCAAAACATCCACTAAATAAAATCATTTCCTCTCCTTCCCCCAATTTACTTTCTATGAACACCTACCTAGTCTAAGTGCCTCATATCTATGACGTCACAGAGTTGAACACAACATCCTTAAGATTCTTCCATGTTACAGCATGGCTTAGATTTTCCGTGTGTGTGTGTGTGTGTGTGTGTGTGTGTGTGTGTGTGTGAGAGAGAGAGACAGATGCCATGGTGTATGTGTGCATGTCAGAGGACCCGCTGCTAGGGGCAGTTCTTTCTTCCACTTCTTGCTTCTGGGAATGAACTGAAGTCATCGGGCTTGGCAGCAAGCCTGCTAAGCCATCTCACCACTGCGTTTCCTTCCTTTTCAGGGCTGATGTATTCCCCTGGGAGTGCATCCAGCCTAGTCATTCGCTCGTCCACCATGGATGTTGCTTGCATCTCTTACCTTGCGTAAATAACAATACCATGAGCACAAGTACACATTTTTCCCTTAGCCTCTGCTTTCAGTTCCCTAACCTACTCCCAGAAATGGAAGTTTGGTTCATATGGAGATTCTAGAATTAGTTGTCTGTGGAGCCGCCATACTGTGTTCCACCGTAAGTCAGCGTTTTACACTCCTGCCAACAAGGCCTATCCTTTAGCCACACACTACTTTGCTTTCTTTCTGTAACAGCTATTGCCACCCTGTTGAGAACAACTTGACTTCCTAATGGGATTTTCCCTTGTGACACCAAGCATCTTACTCCCGGGCTTGATGGCCACTTGTAAATTTTCTTTTGGCAAGGTATTCCACATCTCTCGTATGCTTGAAAAAGGAGATTGTTTGTACACTAGTGTTTTTTTTCCCACAAGGTATATTCCCACCTTTGGACTTTGCAGATCAAATTCTGGTGAGCTTGATATAGTTTCAACTTGGCCAATTGTATGAGTTCACGGGCACAGTGTGTGCTCCTGTGTCTTTTGCTCGCTTAGCCTTTGGTGATTCATTGAGCTTGTTTATGTCAACACTTCCTTCCTTCTGGTAGAATCCCTGGCGAAGATAAGCCATGCTTTGGTGTATATCTTAACATTTTTTCTGTTTTCTTTTTCCTGAGACACAGATTTGTGTTTGCTCAGGCTAGCCTCGATATGTGGCCTCAAGGGACTGACTGCTCACTCAGTTTTTCAAGTAGCTTACATAGATTATAGGTATCAGTGAGTCTGTCTCTGACATCTATTTGTAGTTGTGCTATTTTTAACAAAGTTGACATAAATTTATTCATGCCTTTATGTAAATATGTTCTTCCATCCTTTTGTGTTAATTCATAGAAACTAAAGGACTGGGTCTCATGGCTACCAAATTTTTAAAGAGAAATTGCCCAGCTATTCCTCAAAACTGCTGTAATATTTTGTGTGCTCAAGAACAGCATGTGTGAGTTCTAGCTGAGTCCTTTGCTGTCAGCAAGCCGGCTCTGTAATCTTACGAATAGCAATTAATGTATAGTGGCATATCAGTATGGTTAAATTTCTGTTTTACTGATGACTAATGATATGAACACTTTTCATAAGCCCTTCGGCTACCCACATTTCCTCTGATGAAGCAACCGTCCTGGCTTCATTATTGACTTGCGTTCCTTATATGAACAACACAGATTTTTTGCTAATAATTTCCCTTGCTCTATTTCTCATCTTTGTTTTTATAATAGTGTTTTAATGACACTTCAGTTTTCCTAAGATATCATTGCTTCCTTTCGAGTCTTTAGACATTTGCATCCTATTGAAGACATCTTTATAAAAGTTAAGGTCCCTCAGATTTTTCTCCTATCTTTTCTTCGTGTTCACCTTTAGGTCTATGCTCTGCTCTGGAGGAGTTTCTGTATTCTGTGAGGTAAGGGTGGCAATCCTTACGTTCTCCAGTGACTATGGAGTTATTTCAATACCTCAGGAAGGACTGAATTGCTGTGATGCTTCTGTCAGAATCAGGTAGAGCCCAGCAGGTCGGTTCCCAGAGTGTGGCCTGTCGCACTGACTCCGTCTGCCTACAGTCTCACCTCATGGTGACCTGTCTTTAACCATATGGGTTTTATAAGGTATGTGGCGGTTATTTCGTGGCCTGTATTGCCATTAGTTT
This sequence comes from Bramus lutescens, assembly GCA_001685075.1. NCBI lineage: Eukaryota > Metazoa > Chordata > Mammalia > Rodentia > Cricetidae > Bramus > Bramus lutescens. The sequence goes on from LOEQ01011158.1 coordinate 50,032, forward strand.
TGCAATGTATCAATAGAAAACTATGCTTTATTTGCATTTTCCATATTTGTTCCTTGTCAATGTCATAGATAAAGTACTTTGGTCAGATCCACCCATGTCATCCTCTCTGGTTCCTCTTTCCCTCCCATAACATATCTCCTGCTACTTCTATGTCTGCTTTTGTGACCCACTGTGTCTAATTGGGGTTGTTTGCCTGAGCGGGGATAACTCCCTTTCTTTATAATTCTGAAATAATTTTGTTCATCTTCATTCTTCTTTTTCAAAGTTGATCCTTCCAGGTTCTTTGTATTTCTGTATAAAGTTTAGAACCAATGTATCCATCCCAGGCGACAACAGCAAAAGCAACTAAGAATTCAGGTGAAGAGTTGAGTTAACTTCGCGCCTTAATTTTTGATGGTTGTTCTTGGTGACTACAGCATTAAACGCTGGTAGCTCCCGAGACACTAAAGACATGGACCTAGTCCAGTGTACTCTGTCTTTGCTTCTGAACTTTTAACAAGGAATCTGCAGTCCAATGCTTGTTCCTCTGGTGTTTATGCCTTCGATTGGTGTTCTGGTTTGAATGAGAAAATGTCCCTCATAGTTTCTATTTAAAGACTTGATCTCCAGTTGGTGGTGCTCTTTGGGAAGCTACTGAACCGTTAGGAGGCACAGCCTTGCCGGTGGAAGTGCATCACCAGTAGGAGGATGGGTGACAACTTCGCATTTTTTCTAGGTCCATTACTGCTTCCTGGTCTATTTCTGCCTCCCGTGTGCGGATGAACTGTGACCTCTCTCCTAAGTGCGGGGATAGCCTGGTGTCCCTGATACTATGCCATCCCTACAGTGATGAGCACAATCCCTCTGAGTCAGAGCCAAAACAAGCCATCTCCTCCTTAAGCTGCTTTGGTTGGGGTGTTTATCACAACAACGGAAAGGTAACTTCTACAGTTAGTGTGATGGCTATTCTCATGAGACAACTTGACTAGACCTGGAGTCACCTGGACAAGCCACTGGGCCACTGCATGGGATTTTCTTGATAGGGTTATTTGAATTCTGAAGACACAGCCTAAACGTGGCTGGCACCTTCAGGTTGAAAAGTTTTGCTCTTGACCGCTTGCTGTGCTGGCAAGCTCCTCTGCTCTATTCACACCGTGTTGTGAATTCATCTCCCAGTGCTCATCCTTTCTTTGCTGAGGGAGGAATCCAGCGGCTTTGGCTGTCCAAGGCAGACAGTGTTTCTGCAGGTGTCCTCNNTCCAGCCTTCCCAGCCTCTGGAATGTGAAGACTAGCCATGTCATGCCTGCAAATCTAATACATCCCATTATTATATTGCGTTCCTTGTTCATGAGTATTTTGCCGATGTATGTGTCTGTACACTGTGGTACCCACAGAGGTTAGAAGAAGTCGTTAGCTCCCTGGGACTGGATTTTCAAGTGACCAAGCCGTGATATGCATGCTGGGAATGCAACCTGGGTCTTTTGGAAGAGCAGTCGGTGCTCTTAAACTCTGAGCCATCTGAGCCATTTCTCCAGCCCATAGTTCATTCTTCCTGTTCTGTTCCTCTAAAACCCTGAATAATATATCTGCTTTTATGATTTAATAAAGTCATTGCTTTAACAACTTGATGATGACACAGTATACTGTGTGTGTGTGTGTTGGTATATTACTTATGAGTGTGCTTACTTGCTTATTGGACTTGAGGTTCCCTGAGCTTCCTGAATCTGTGAACTTGTAGGTTTTCATCACATTTGGGGGAAAGTTAACTACCATTTCTTCAAATATTCTGTGTACTTCTTCCCTTCACTGGGAGAATTCCATGTCCTGCAGAGCCGCTGTCTTCTGTTGCTTTGGTCCTGGTCTTTGGCCCCTCCCAGGACTTCATGGTGGACATTTTCTTTTGCTCTGTCCTGAAATTAGCCAGTATCTCCCTAGGCCAATACTGACCAACATGTCTTCCTCTTCACTGTGAACATTGTCTCTAGGAGTCTGGTTTGGGTCTTTCTAGAACCCATAAGCTCTCTTTGCTGTGGAACCTGATTCCATCCACGTTAACGTCCTTGGCCTTCAGCTGTCTCCCTTCTGTTCTGTTGTTCTTTCGTCTCCCTGTAGGGTTTTCTCGCTGCTGCTTTACATTTATTTTAATTGGCTGCTAGACATTGTGATTTTTTCCTTTGTCTGGTGCTGGATACTCTGTGCTCTTCCCACAGACTTCTGCCCCTGCCCCGTAACACCCATATGGCTATGGCTCCTTGTCTGAGACAATGTCTATTTCTGATGCTGAGCTGAAAGACCCAACATGAGGAAACCAGGTGGCTCTGATTCTCGGTGGCTACCTGTCTGGCATATTGCAGACACCCAGGAAGTGTTGTCAAATGGATGAGTAGACAAATGAACGATTAGACAGAAATTTAGATCCCCCTTAACCCCTTTGTTTCCATTGTGCATTGTGTAACAAATTACAGCTAAATGTGATGAAGACAGCAGTGGTTTGTTGTGTTTCACAGGTGAGTAGCATCACAGAGTTCATCTGTAAGCTTTTGTTGCTGCTCCTGCTAAGGTCTTACTGGTGGGGTTGCCATGAGATGTGCCTACAATCATCTGGAGGCCAGCTGGAAAGCTGAGGTGCTGGGTCCTTTCCTGTCTCTCTGTGACCTCAGGGTTTTTCCCTGCACCGAGTCTCCACAGGGTTTCTCTAGCATTGGCAGGCTACAACCTACACTAGGCTCCTCAGTCTTCCTCAGATGCTCCTGTTCCAGGAAGAAGGAATTTGCCGAGGTTAGTCCTCTTAGGTCTAGACCTGCCATGGCTTAGCCTTCCTTTCCCAGTCTTCTGTTACTTGTACAGAAGCAGGACCTACCCTAACTCGAGAGAGGTGTACTGAGCGCTGATTCTCCATGCCAGAATTCAAATGCATCTACTCTACAAAGAGGTTCTGATGGTCTTTCCTTCTGAAAGACTTATTGAAGGATTTCTCTGCCTTGTATATCACTAGAACCCCAGTGGAAACATCAGGAGGGCTTCTGATCTTATCCATTCTCCACACATCTGGAGACCCCAGCTCAATGATCCAAACCAGTGTGATGTCATTTAATATTTGATATGGAATTTTTTCACCCTGGCAGTGATTCATGGGAATTAATTGCTTTCACTCTATGGTGCCCAAACCACCACATTTAGGAATCCTGGTAGGAAGCCAACTTTCCTTTCTTTCCGTTCCTCCTCCTAGAGCTCTCTCTTCTCCTCCCCCTCTTTATCTTCCTCCTCGTCTCTGTCTCTGTATGTCTTCACGCTCTTTCTCTCTCTCCCTCTCCTCTTTAACTGAGCTCACGAACTAGCCTTAAATCTAGAATAGTTTTTACTTTTGCCAAAAATTAATGATGATGAGTGCATGCTTCTTAAACCCTAACATAACCTGAATGATTAGCCGTCTATTAAAAACTAAAACAAAACTATAAATATAACTCTTTTAGGACCATAAATAAAGGTATTGGGGGAAATGCTTCCTTAGTTTCTATTAAATGTTAATTTGGGGGAAGTACCCTCCACCCACGGAAAAACCTCGGTAGGTTGATGTCTAACTCTAACAAGGAGAGGGTGTGTTTCTGTAACAACTGTTTGCACGCCTCCCCGCCCCATTGCGGTTCAGAATGTTGATGCTAAGCAGAACCCTGATGGCCCCTGGGAGATCTGCACCTTTGGTTTCATTTCCTCATCCCTGCCCTAGAAGATGTTGGTTTCCTTAGACCTGGATGTTATGATGACCCCCACTCTTTTTTCTCTCTCTGGGGTCACCAGAAGTTCAGTTGAACTGACTGAAAAAAAAACCCCATACATTTCTGAGTTTTGGTTTTCACTGTGGAAAGCAAAGTAACATACCTGTTCTCATGTAAAGATCCATCAGGCAAGCCTTCCTCCCTGGGGAATGGGTGATGAATAATCTGAGTAAACACACGTTGCAAGCACCCTGTACCATTCACAGCCATTATAATAATTCGGCAAAGCCAGTGTGAAAATGGAACAGTAGCATCAAGGAGAAAGAATTAGGGAAGAGAGCCTGTTCTACCTGGGGTCTATCCTTGCCTTCAGTTTGGTGCCGTTAGCACTTGGACCTTATCTGTGTCCTTGGTAAGCACAGAAACCCCCTTTTCAGCCACCTCCCCACTTTTTGCCCTCTTCTCCTGTGATCTAACACATTGTATATAACGCCTGATAGTTTCTGCTAGATAAAGCTTTGAGCTATTTTTTAAACTGAGCATTTAGGCTGATAAGAGTCATATTTTTCCCATCTGTATTTTCAACATATTGCCAAAGGGGCTGGGCAGAAGATATGTTTTTGAACAAACAGAATACTAAATCGAGACGATGGATCATAAGCCTAAGCAACGAGTCTCTGCCTTCACCATCCAATAAGAAAGGTCAGCAGACAGAGAGATGGAGGGGCAAGAGAAAGTCTTAATAATGCAGCCATCAGAAAGATCAGTCAAGCTTTTCTTCCTCCTCCTGGCCCAGCGAAGATAAAGTCCTCATCAGAGCACAGGAAATATGGCCAGTTCCATTCCAAATGGCGTGTGGTTCTGGGGATGGATCACAGCAGCCCTGGCTCTGATCTCCTAGACATCCATCAAACTCATGTCTCTAGGGCTTGGGCTTGAGTCATTACCCTGGGAGGAATGATGAGGCACCCATGTGTGGGCCTTTTATGTGCTTGAAAAAATAGGCACTGCTTCATCTTTCCCAGCAAGCCGAGCATTCCTCCGGCTCTAGGTCCTTCCCCCATGGCTCCTCTCGCCGCGGTGGGGGCCGTGGAGTGAGATGGAGTTGCTTATAAGAAGTCCTCGGTCCTTGATGGATGGCCCGCGGATGTGTGCGAGAGAAGTCGCATTTCATCACCAAAGCCTTGGTGGTGCCGTGCGTGGAAATTCCAACAGGATGGAAGCTCACCCAGGTATGACAGACCAATGGGTTTGGGGGAGATAAATCCTGTCCCCCCACCCCCATGGCTTGTCCTTTTTGGATTGTTCCTGCAGTCTGCATGCTCCTCAAAGGCCCATGTGTCAGTGCATTGACCTCACATTGGCCCTCTTGGAAAGGATAGAAAGTTTTAGGGGCGGGGCTTGTGAGAGCTTTCACGTCATTGGGGATGTGCTCTTGGGGGAGATTGTGGAGGACACCTCTCTCCTTCATGGCTGGACCGTCACTTGGACAATTGTTCCACCATGGTCTCCTGGACAAGATGAGCTCACTTCACGTGGGCCCTAGGCAGTGTGGTCAACGGATGTGGACTTAGCCCTCCAAGTGTGGCCTCCTCTTTAGAAGTTGGTCATTTCAGGAGCTCTGCTACAATAACAGAAAGCAGGCTAATCCGTTTTTCATTATCACTCCTGCCATGAAACTTGACGTTGCAAAACCTGCTCACTTTCCCAGACCTTGACATCATGATTAGCTGATTAAAAATTATTTCAACTGCTGTGCCAAATGATGTTAATTGTGAATGACTTCTCACAGTTCAGAGGCTGCTGTTGATCAAATGCCCATGTTCCCAAATACTGTTGATTATAAATGTTCTTTTACATTTAAAGGGGGAGATGATATAGAGAGGAATAATTTATAAATGTTCTTTTACATTTAAAGGGGGAGATGATATAGAGAGGAATACTTTGCATTGGTATGGATTTTGCTTGAGTGATTTAAATTTAAGGTCAGTTTGGTTATATGTATATGTATTTCTGATCTTGATTAAGGTATTGTGATTGTGTAGTT
>LOEQ01011159.1:6186-21138 GCA_001685075.1 Bramus lutescens
TCTAATAAATTATATATATATATATATGAAATTTTAACTTATTCTATATCATGTTTGTGTTTTCAAGACATGATCTTTTTAGATATCCTAATCTGGCTTTCAGATAGTGGTGAAGTGATGAAATTACAAGCTTTTTACCAAGTATTTGTCATATGTACAAAAAATCATGTTTTATAATCATACTATAAAAAAAGAAAGAAAAATAAAAAATCAAAGCCAGTCAGTAGTAGTGCATACCTTTAATCACAGCACTCAGAAGGCAAAGGCAGACAGATCTCTTTGAGTTCAAGGCCAGCCTGGCCTACAAGAGCTAGTTCCAGGATAGGCTTCAGTGCTACAGTAGTAAAACTCTGTCTCGAAAAACCAATAAATAAATAAATAAAAGCATGCTGTGAAGGGGTTTATATAAAACATGAAGTCACCTTCCACTCAATGTAGATGAAAGGCAGAGTATAAGCTGAATATTCAAAATAGCATAGAAGTTGAATCTAACATTTACAATTTTGCTGAAACTGCCCCTGCAATTGCTGGAATATTTCAATGTGAAAAAGACATAGCACTATTGCTATCATTAGTTTTCCATCCTTTATTTGTTATAGGGCTTACATCACCACAAATGGTAAATAACAATAAAAGTTACTATTCTTGCTTCCTACACTGCAAGATTATTCATACTCAAAATAAAACATGCAGACTCTTATCTGGATCAGTTGTCTTCAATATGATTACTTCCAAAGGGTTGAACTATTGATGACATTTATCCCCTTTACAATATTTGGCATAGGTTAATGTCAGTTCTGAGTCCAATTAAAAGTTTGACTCCCTGTCAAGGGCTCAAAGATATCACTGGCAGCAATCTCTACTTCACTGGGTCATGTTCATTTGCTCACAAGTTAGTATAAAGGAGAAAACTGTAAAAACAAAATGTATCTCCATTGTTAGAAGTAAAATTCCTTTCCGCTACCAGCTATGTGCATCATATTAAAGTGGTTATATAACCTTTCCTTAACTTTCTGTATCTATGAAATGAAGGTCATCAACATATTTTCAGAGCTGTTGTGCTTATGCAGATTTAACTGGGTGAAGAGCTTTGCATATCATAAGAATTTAGTAACTATTATCATTTTAGGATTCCTCTAATAAAAGATTCTATAATGGCCTCAAAATTCTTGCCTCTATTTGTGAAAACAGATATAAAGGTGTTTCAGAATATTATTTTAAGGTGTGTTACATTTATTTACTTAAATTTTTCCTTAAAAATGTAAAAATGCTCTGAGTTTTTTATGCTGCATTTATTAAATTCTATGAAGCTGTGATTCTTTGCCTGTCTAAAACATCTGATGGTCTAATAAACAGTTGAATGGACAATAGCAAAGGAGGAGAAAGGATAGGTGGGACTGGAAGGTTAGAGAGAATATATAAAAAGAGAATAGAGAATGAAGAATGAGAGAAAAAGGAGAGGAAGACATCAGGGGCCATTTACTCAGCTCTATAGCCATTCACGGAATAAGGTGAAAGTAAGATTACAGAAGTAAGAGAAATATAAGAGCCCAGAGGCAAAAGATAGATGTGCTAATTTAAATTAAGACAAGCTGGATAGGAACAAGATAAGCTAAGGCTGAGCATTCATAAAAAATATAAGACTGTGTGTAATTTACTTGGCAGCTGTTTGATGGGACCCCAAAGAACAAAGTGCCAAAAGAGAGAAAGAGTAAAGAAAACAAACAACTACATGGAAGGACTATAATAAAAATGAACACATGGTGATCGGCTACAAGATTTTGCAGATCTTTCCTGAATATCCAGCCCTGTCCATGTATGTGATCCCAGTCTTCTGTACCCGTTTGAAATATGAACAAGACAGAGGGCATCTTTCATTTTGCTTTAAATAGTTAAATGATTAAGGAAAGGGATAGCAGATGCTGCTAATCTTCTTTACTCACTGTCAGAAAAATTTCTTATCAAGCACCTTTGTCTTGAAGTGAAGAAATAAGATTTTATAACATAATTGAAAAAAGTGGGGACAAAATAAGGTGCTTAGCTTTGTACATTCCAGCTCCAAGCAACTGTCCTTCAGAGGTATACCCTGTGGGCAAGTTATTCCCTACAGAGATAATTTTTTCTTCATAATTCAACCTTTAGTCAAGCAGTGATGTGGTGCCCAATGTGGGACTGACCAAATCCACTTAAAAGCCTGAGAGAGCTTGGGAAGTTATTCTAGATAGAAAATAATAGGGTTAAGCACAGCTTATTCATAGCAGAACTTTCTCAGGTGGGCTCTCGCTCTCATTTAAGAGAAGCTTCTTGACTGAGCTTTAGCTGTAAAACCTTGCATCTCTTTTAAGAGGTCCTGCCACAAAGCATTTAAGTGGTGTTGATGAAAAGCTGACTGCAGGGCTGGAGAGATGGCTCAGCGGTTAAGGGCATTGCCTGTTCTTCCAAAGGTCCTGAGTTCAAGTCCCAGCAACCACATGGTGGCTCATAACCATCTGTAATGAGGTCTGGTTCCCTCTTCTGGCCTGCAGGCATACATACAAACAGAACAGCGCATACATAATAAATAAATAAATGTTAAAAATAAATAAATCCTTACTCCCCTTTAAAAAAGCGCTGACTTCATACTTTTTGGTGGTGGCAGGGACCTTGAAATGCCTTAGATTTATGGCAATAAACATGGCTCTGGCTAGTACATCTGCCATGAGGGTAGATTTTCGGAAAAAAGCTAAGGAATGGGCTGGATCAAGCTGTCAAAGTCAATGCTTTAATCCTAGCCATGTCACTTAGCAAATTGAAGACTCATGTGGTTAGAAAAAGAGAGATATACAGTAAAGGTAGATTCAAACATGAAGAAAACCTCTAAATGGTTTACTTTGTGCTTAAAAATATGTGTAGGCTTGGGAGGACAAAAGGATAAATTCCTTAAAAGGAAAAAGAAAAAAGAGAGCAGTTGGGTATGATGACACGCACCTTTAATCTCAAGGCAGAGGCAGACAGATCTCTGTGAGTTCAAGGACAACCTGGTCTACAGAGTGAATTCCAGGACAGCCAAAGATACACAGAGAAATCCTGTCTCAAAAAGCCAAAAATTAAAAATAAAAAGAAAAGAAATAGAGATTAAATATTTTAAATATTACTGAATATAGGCCTACATCTGTGATGCTTATAATATTGAATATGTCTTTCTGGTAATATACGAAAACTTTTGAACTTATGATATATACAGAGTATAATACAACTCACCTTTTTTGATTCATCTTTTGAGGAAAACCTTATTCAAAATATGACACATAAATCTATCCCCAGAAGGCTTTTGCTTTTCTGATAAAAATACTGAATTTGGTGGTCAATATCCATTTTTTTGTTCTTGTTTAGATAGGGTTTCTCTGTGTAACAGAACCAGCTGTCCTGGAACTAGCTTCTGTAAACCAGGCTGACTGTGAACTCACAAAGAACTGCCTGTCTTTCCCTCCTGAGTGCTGGGATTAAAGGCAAGCACCACCACCGCCCGGCTCTCAATCTCCATTTTTTAGTAGCTATTGCTGAACCAAGAAATGGATTACATATACGCTTTGGCCATTACAAAATGCATAAATTTAACAAAATATCATAAGCTGTCTCATAAATATGTTCAATTTATGTGTAATTTAAAACATATATTTATACATATATAATGAACAATGAGGAGATTTATAAAAACACATAAATATTTTAATAGGTATTAGATATAAGGCTAGTGAGTATTTGAATTAAAGAATACATTGTCTTAAATAGAGGTGGAAAACTTTATTTAAATCTTAAGTGTTACAAGACAAAATTGTAATTACATCAATAAAAGAAAGTTTTTATCATATTCAATATATATCTATATACCAAAACATTACATTGTAGCTCATAAGTTTTCACAATAATTATAGATAATTAAAAACAAAATGCAATTTTGGAAGGCAATTGCAAATCTGCTTTACCATACAGGAATGCAATTCTGGATGATGGTAATGAAATTTTACATTTTAAAATTATCCAATTTCTTCCATTTAATTTCAAATGATATCAGAATAAGTCTGAGTTTGTAGGAAAGAACTCACAAAAGTTGATTTTTTTCTGCCTAAGTTCAAAGATAATTTAATTATACCAAAAGGGAAATGATACCACATGCTTTTAATGCGGAGCTCAGAAGAACGTAAGCAGCTTTGCATGGAGTCCACTTCTTAACAAGAACTGTATGGAGCAGAAGTTTTGCTGAGACAGAAAATGTCCTTATGCCTTCCTGAGAAGAGGATGTGCACTTATCCCTCACATGAAGAACACTAGGCTGCCATTTATTGTGCATTTTCAAAAATAGCTATAGAGAGAGATATGTAGAATTTCTCTTAGGCAGTCTCTCTATATAACCTATGATAGGCTCAAATTGGGACCCCTCCTATGCCTCATTTATGCTCAGACGTGTATACTACAGTGAGATGTATCCGACAGTGTTTGGCTTTAATGATTTTTCTCCAAAACCAAAAATACTGCGAGATAAAATGAAAAGTGAATAAAAAATATGTATCTCTGTCAAATAGGAAAGTAAGGACCTGATGCAGCTTGCTTTTGCTCTTGTTCATTTGAGGAATTCAATTCTTTGCTATACAGCTTTATTTTGTTCTCTCTCTCTCTCTCTCTCTCTCTCGTGTATGTATAATTAATCTTGATGCAATACCATAAGAATGTCATTTTCCAAGAAGTTCTTAATTATACAATTGTAGTAATAAAAAGCTGCAGGACACAGGGAAGACATAAAAAAGGAAAATATAAGATATTACATAAATCAATTAAGTTCTTTCTGTATTGAAAGGATTTGGAAGCATAAGACATTAGTGAGTATGGCAATTAACATTTGAGGAATTAAGCAGAATAGTTTCATATAAGATGTCAGCTAGATGCGACCTCTGTGTCAGATGATCAAGGGAAGAGTAGGAATAAATAATAATAATAATAGTAGTAGTTGTAGTAGTAGATACAGCTATAAAACTTTGCCACAGCCAAGGTTCAGAGAACACTGGATTATGGAACACAATGGTTATAAGAACCAGAGGATCACAGAGTTCGCTATGAAACTGTGCCTCCTAGAAATGTCAGAAGTTACCCACATAAAGTCTCATCAACATGATTGCTCACACAAGAGCTAAACAAGGACTACTCCAATGCACATGCAAAAGAAAAGCAATCAGGAACCATGAGGCCTTATCAAAAAAACTACAAGCAACAGAGGAAAGCTAGAAGCAAAATATTTGGTCTTCCCTAGAGTAAAACATAACAGTGGTTATCCAATACAAAATGGTCAGCCCTGAAAACACACACAAAAGTAACATTATGCAGAATGGGCAAGTTATATTTAGGAATATATATTCATATGTAAATATATGCATATAGTAATTACTGAAAAAGATCATGAATTTGGAAGAATGCAAGGAGAGTTATATGGGAGGATTTGCACGGAGAAGTGATGTAATTATAATATCAAAATGGAATTAAAAAGCAAAGAAAAATAGATCTCAACGAGAAAAGAAAATATCCAGAAACCAGTCACAACAGTGAATAAATACCTGAAAAGAGAACAATGACAAAAAGATGATGAGGCATGAGAATTCAAACACAGCCTCAGGCAAACAGTACTCTGTTATGAATGGGGCAGGGTAGGGGAAAGGAATCAGAAGTGGAATCAAATGAAATTTGTCGTCTTAGCATTGAGTGGTAATAGACATTGAGGCATCCAGAGAAGGCTACTGGAAAATAGAAAGATGCCTAATAACATCATAAAGGATATCCAAACAGGTGTAACAAATAGCAATTTAAACACTGGGGCTACATGTAACATAAAGGAAAGGAAGTAAACTTCATTGGGCCCCTCCCAAAGATAAAGACGTTTTAAACCATAATCAAGTTAGTTTCATTCTAGGGATGCAAGATTTATTCAGTGTGTAATTTAATCAGTAAGTGAAATATACTGTGTAAATAAGCTTATGGATGGAAGTCATTACTGAATGATAAACATCCTAAGAAAGCTAGAAGAGAGAATGTACCTTAATTTAATATCTACTCTATATGATAGAACAATAGTCAGCATTATAATAAAAAGGATAACTGAAGATATTTTTACTGAAATAATGATTGAGTCAAGAATGTCCCTTCCCTACTCTTATTCAACACAGTGCTTAGTTTGGGTACTTAAAACAAGACTAAAATACAAGGTACATAAATAGCAAAAGAACTGAAACTTTCCCCATTTACAGATGGTATAAGCTGATACTTAAATACCCTAAAGACTCTACTAGAAAACTAAACATTGTCAAAACTTTCATCAAACTATCAAAATATAAAATCAACAAAGAAAAATCAGTATCTTTCTATACAACAAAGCCAAACCATACTGAGAAGCAAATTAGAAAAAAAAACACATTTAGAAGAATCTCCTGATTGTTACAGTCCATGTGACAGAACAGAGATAGCAGGGGGCTGGAGCAGCTGTAGAGAACTTATAATTGCAATGTCAAACAGGAAACAGGAAAGGGCTTTCTCAAAACTGCCCAGGCTTTTGAAACCTCAAAGCTTGTACTCAGTGACATACTTATTCCAGGCAGTTATACCTCCTAGTCCTCCCAAACAATCGTGAACTAGGAAACAAATATTCAAAGACTTGAGATTGTGGAAAATATCTCATTGAAACCAGTGCGTATCTTAAGTCTTCCCTTACACGATTTTGATTATAAAGAATTATTATTTAAATTTAACATTGAGCTAAAGAAAGAAATACTTCTAAAATGAAATACCTGGGAGTTTTTAACCAAGGAGGTAAAAATCCTGTACAATGAAAACTTTAAGGCACAGAGGAAAGAAATGGTGGATACTAGAAGATGAAAATGTGAAAATATTACATTACTGTTTGAGAAAGAATTAGTATGTAACTTGATATTAGAATTATATTTATTCAATTTTATCCAAACAATTTATTAAACTATATCATTGTTTTCTAGTATATTAAAGTAAAATTTTCACTTAAAAATTTTACTCTGAAAAGATTAGAAGAGTCAAATTAGGAAAAATTCCCATTTCAATTTACATAATTGAAGTAATGTTGGATCCTGAAAAACTGTCTGACACAGTTATTTTCTATTCTCTTTATTAAAAAAGGAAGAAACAGATGAAATATTCCTTTACTAAAATATTTTGGACAAGGACTATTTTAGATTTTAAAGGCTTGCATCTTGGAATAATGTCATTTACCTGATCAGTTAACTCAGAGAGGGACCTAAGAAATTCTGTTTCTCACAGCCTTACAGACACTGGTGATTGTCCTCTCTTTGATTTTAACCATTAGTGTACTACCAAGCAATATCACAAAATATTTTTGATTTGCATCATAATCATTCCTAAATACAATGGATTTATTTTCAACTGTTCACAGACCATTTATACATCTTCTTTAAACAAATATTTATGCACATATTTTTTATACATTAAGAAATCATTCTCATATTTTGTCTGTATTAAATTATTTATTTTCTCTCTATACATGTTATGCTGTATATATCTTCTTATTTATCACAAATATGATTAAAATTATCTTAATTTTTCATTCTTTGAGATATCACATCTTCACTGAGACAGACATTTATTAACACATACTGTGTTTGAACTCATGCATGATTTTCTTACCTCAGCTTATTAAAAGAATTCACCATTATGCCTATGTAATAATCATATATAAAGATAGAGGGGAGTATACATAATAATTGGGTTATATTTCTTAAGCCTCCTGTCTACACCTTCCAGTGCTGGAATTATAGGCCTGTGCTCCCATGTCTAGCTTTAATTGTCAAATTTATTCCTTTGGCTCAACAGATTTAGTTGTCTTAACACTATTTGTTTTAAATATCATTGGATTATCTGTTTATATTTACAAAGATGCAAATAAGTATGAGATTATAACTAGATTTTGATTTTATTTCAATGATCACTATATTCAGTCTTATGCTAAATCTACATAAAGTTCTTCTGCATTACAGTGAGTTAGAAATCAGAAATGTGAATTATCTATGTTTGTTGTTCTTTTTTCTCCTTAATATAGCTATTATCAACCCTTGATATTTCCATATGATTGTTTTTTCCACTAGTTATGAGAGGGACAATAGGACCATTTGCATACTAATAAAGTGTTCAATTACTGAGCAGTGTCACCAACTCCCATATAAATTTTTAACATATGTAATTATTTTTATTCATATATATCTTATATATTTTTAAAGTACTTGTTTATTATTATTTTATAAANCACAGATGCCAGAGGAAGGTATCAGATCTCCTGGTATTGGAATTACAGACACTTGTGAGTCACTATGTAGGTACTGGAAACTGAACCCAGGTTCTTTGCAAGAGCATCCAATGCTCCTTACTCAAAAAACAGCTCTGCAGCCCTAGCATCTTACATCTTTAATTTTATACAAAATGGAACTATTTTATTCATTTCACTTTTTCATCCTTTGCCTATAATATATAGAAACATATGCCTAAATATATCTACAATACATGTATATAATACATGTATGTACATTCATAGTTTAAATGAAATTTTCTTATCTTGCCTAACAATGCTCCCCCCACGAACAATAAACTATCTAACAAAATCCCAACACCAGGCAAGAGAAGCCCAGTTTTGTGTTTTTGGTTAGGATTGCCCTGGAAATTTCTGAACCATTATAGGCTATTCCTAGTCCCCTTGGTTGACTTCCAGAGGTAGAAGTTAAGTCCCCAGTGCCAAATACACTACATACTCATGTACAGGAATGTCTTTAGATAGATCTGACATTAAAGACTTCTCCCTGAGTACTAGCCTTCATGGTTAGAGAAGCCATAATGCAAGCTTCTGAAGGAGGGAAGCAACCAGTAATCTTGCAAATCTATGAGATGTCTATGAACCAAAAAAAAAAAATGACTAGCATGCTATGATAACCCTAAAGGTGTAGTAATAGAACACACACCTTGGTGGTGATTAACAGCTCTCAAGTTTGACTTAAGGCCTGCACAACAAGAAAGCAATCATACTCGGTAATGAAAACCTAGCCAACTTCACCGGACTAATGAAGTAATAGATCTTGGAGAAGAACCTCCAACAGCTGCTTTACTAAATCGGCATAATCCTAAAATACAATATCCTTATCCCCAGAGATAAGTGCAGTTCCTTTACCTCATCAATGAAATGTATTGTTGCCATAAACAGAGATCATTACAGAAATTCACAAATGATCAAAATACAGATATTTGGAGCCCACATCCAACATCTACAGCATAATTTCTGCAACTAAAGCTCAGGAATTGTTGCTGGAGAGTGGTGAGACAGTCACATTGAAAGAGACAAAGGAATGGGAAATCTGCTGTGAGATTGTATCTCCTTAGAATTTCAGAGAAGTTGCATCCATTTATGCAGTCTCACCAACATAGCTGCCTAAACATGATCTGAACAACGATGATACACACACACACACACACACATACACACACACCACTTATAAACACATAGAAACACACACACACATATATATATATATATTTACATGAAAGAAAGAAAGTTCATGAGGCTTCAACCCTAAACAAAAAAATTACAAGCTACTAAAGAATTCTAAAAGAAGGAGAATTATTCTTCCTCAGTGAGGAGTAACTAATTGGTTACTAATACCATACGGGCAGCCCTGACAACAATCATAGACAAGTATTACATAAATGGAGCAGGTTATACATACATATTTATAATGCATACATTCACATACATACATACATTTATAATAATGATTAAAGAAAAAGAGACCATGTATTTGAATGAGAGTGAGTATGGGGGCTGTATATACATATGAGGAGCTAAGGGAGGAAAGGTAAGTGTCAAAATAATGTGGTCATATGATAATATAAAAGGAATTAACAGTATGAAAGTATAAGGTAGCTAGAGACTGTTATTTGCTATAAATAACAATTATAATCATTTTCACAATTTACTTTGGCTGTTTTTATTTATCTTAAAATAAGAATAATTTATTTCTGTTTTATACCTAAAATATTTCCCTAGTAGACAGAATAACTTGATCATGTTCTGTATATTGACAATTCTATTAATTGCTACTTCTGAAGCATTCTTGAACTTTTGCATATAATGTAATTACTTAAAAATCAGGTATTATATCTACTACAGTTTGGATAATACATTTTGCAATACAATGCTTATACATCTAGAATTTTTCTGTTCTGATGGGCTTGAGGTGTATTATCATAGAAGAGTAAAAAGCCAAAATTGTTGAATTCATTTTAGCATATATTTTTCCAGGTCAATTTTGTTTTATTATCTTTTAAAGGAACTAAAAAATACTCAGTTATAGTCTCTGAATTATTTATTTCAAATGTGCCCTTCAAAATATGAAGTTCTTAGATAATAACCAATGAGAGTGATGACTACTTTTTGTATGCTTACAGAGAAGAACATTTGGTATTACACAACCAATTTGTGTTTTCATCTGTGGAAAAGTCTATTTATCCTGCTCTTCACTCACATTGCTAAATTGAAATTTTTTTGTGTAAAATAGAAACCATGAGGGGTTTCCTCTGTCCATGTTACTGTATCTATTGTTGTCTTGTTTGTTCAACTCGTATATATTTAAATATTTAGGTATATATAGTAAAATTAATGAAAAAAGATATTTGAAAAAGAGCAAATAATTTATTCAGGCCTTGAAGTGAAAAAGTATCAAAAGAAAGAAATAAAATAAAAACGATGACTATGTCTTCAAATTCTGCTTGCATTTTTGAAATTTAGGAAATTTTCCACTCTGTGTATTATAGAATCTAGGTATTTTGACACCTGACAACACAAGAGGAACAGTATTTTGCCTATAGCAAACAGACGTGGAGCTTAATTTCCGATTTTATTGCTTTCTTAAATTAAGAAAACCAAGTCCAAAGTGATTTTTTTGTAGAGCATACTATAATTAAATTCTAATTTAAATAACTCTTAAAGCTATACTCAGATGTAAAATATAAAATAAAGAAGTATCAAAGATCTACCTTAGTGGGATATGCTCAAATTTATTTGTCCTAATAGCCCATGGTTCTAATTATTTTTCTATTGCTGTTAAAAAAACATGTTCAAGGTAACTTGTAGAAGAAATAGTTCAGTTTTCTCTGTGGTTCGAAAAGACAAGTGCCAATTATGATGGAGCAACATGGGAACAGGCCTGGTGGCAGGATTATGAAGTTAAGAGATCAAATCTGCTCAAAGATGAGAGGCTAGGAACTCTCAAAACAGAGCAAAGTAACAATGAGCGAACAAATATGACCAAAGTCCATTATGTTGATGCATCAAAATGTCATAAGGGAACCCACAGTATAATGAATATAATGTTGCATTAGATTTTTTTCTGTGCTGCTTTTAGGATTGTTAGTTTTCTTTGTATTATGGCTATTCTTACTATAATATTATTGAAAGTTTCTTTTCTAGTCCTGTCTCTTTGGAGTTCTATAGTCCTCTTGTGTTTTGACATGCTCTCTCTCTTCTACATTTAGGAAGTGTCCTGATAATTTCATTAAATAGTCTGTGTAATTTATTTGGTTTTATTTCTGCTCCTCTTCGTTATAAAATTCTGGTTTTGTGTCTTCAATGTTTCCTAAACTTGGAAATATTATTTATGCTCATTATTTTTCAATTACATGTGTTTTTATCATTGTCTCAATTTCATAATCCATTCATGAAATGTAGTCTTCTATGTGGCATTATCTGTTAATGATGGTCTCTGTTGTGTTTTCTATTTGATTAGCCATCTCCTTTATTAAAGATATTTCTGGGGCTGAAGAGATGGACCAGAGGTTAAAATCACTGGCTGCTTTTCCAGAAATCCTGAGTTCAATTCCCAGAAACCATATGGTGGTTATAAATCATCTGTAATGCGATCTGGTGCCCTCTTCTGACCTGCAGGCATATATGCAGGCAAAACATAGCATAAATAATAAATAAATATTTTATAAAAATATTTCTGTTTGGTTATTTTTCAATGTTTCTTCCTTTGCAATAAATTTTTCTACCATATGTTGGACTTTGTCACCAATTTTCTACTGTTACATTTGAGTTGAAGGCTATCTAGTTAAGGTCTTGGATTGGTTTGTTTTATGAATCATTCTCCATGAACTTGCTATGGTCATTAGCACTATCTCAAATTGGTATCAATTTTTTATTATAAGAGAAAATATTTCTAATGTAAATAATAACATGATTAAAATTAAAATTTATTATATATAAATGTCTGACTAAATAATATTTTGTGATGGATCTGTCATTTTTCTCAGATTTTTCTGAAAATATTCTCCTAATAATATTTTAAATGTTCATGTATATATAATTTTATCTTAGTCTTGTGATTTAATAACCTAAGGCAATAAAAAGTAAAATACATCAACTAGGCAATTTATTTCATAATGTATTTTTATGATTTTATGAATGAAATCAATACAATAATTTTGGTTATAACTTTTTGTAAAAGTATTCTATAGAAGAGGCAGAACTGATAATAATATGAATTTAGGAATGAAAAACCTCTAGTTTTTAATGTCTTAAACTACATGAGTTTTTGATTAGTCTCTATGAATATTGGTTTGTTATTGGTAAATGAGATTATCAGTATATAATAAGTAGGGATTTTTTTAAATTAATGAGCACCAATGAGCTACTATATACTGCTGTGTAGTAGGCAATCATTGTATCTTTGTATGTTCTAGATACATTCCTAAAAATTCCAACAAGGATATTTAAATATTCACTATAAAATGTGAATGCTCTTCAATAATATTGTTTCTATTATAATTATCAATGAAATTCCTACTGATGATCAACACAAAATAAAAAATAAAATAGTTACTTGATATCTAGCAACTTTCTTATGCAAAGTTAAGTCAGTACACAAAATCACAAATTAGGTTTATCAAGGGAGGCATAAAATACATCATAAATTTCTCAATTGAATAATTTTCTTTTCAAAAAATATTGAACACATATCTTGAGTAAGCTGCTTTGAATATTAAGAAGAAAGAACAATAATTTTTAAGGTTTAATGAAAAAATAAATAACATAAAAAGACAAATTTAAATATGATGCCTAATACTATGTTTAATTAAATCAAGAGTTCTTTACTTTAAGAGGAGTAAGCAACCAATTAGCTTTATTGGAGATGATTTTATTAAAACTTGCACAAAAGAGTCATGTTAGATGAGTATTAATATGACTAGTAATTTAAACATGCAATTCATAAAGCAGGAACTTGTGAGTTAGTACAAAAATTTTGGAGAATTTATATAGCTGTATTATGGATGGGGCATAAGAACTATTAGTCTAATGTCAAGAGACAAATCTGGAAATGTTTATGGAAGCTCAACAATAAACAGCTTCATATATAACAGTGCAAATTTTGTATTTTATCAAAAGTAAAGAAAAATTATTAAGCAGAATGCCTAAGAAATATGATTATTAAGCATTTAAACTTTAAAAGATGTTCTGATTGGTGTAGGAAGATGGATTCTCCAATGATACAGAACAACTTTGGGTGACTATCCAGGCAATGTGATGTCTCTGTCATTTCTCAAGTTTTGGAAGTTGCTTACTTCTTGTTTACTTAGGTAATATTATATCATTCTGGAGTCTTTGATGGAGTTGAAGAATAGATATAGTTTACCTTAATTATGCTAAAAGATGAAGTAGATATAAATATTATAACTGTGATCTTGCTTGATAACTGTTTTGTCACATGTAATTTTACTATGTTAAAGTTAAAACCTTCCTTTTATTTAAACAGAAAAGGGGAAATGGTTTGGGAGGTCCTTCTGTCTATGTGTTGCTTTTATCAGTTAATGAATAATAAAACTGCTTTGGCACACAGCAAGTCAGAACTTAGCTAGGCAGGGAAAACTATACTGAATGCTGGGAGAAAGAAGGCAGAGCCAGAGAGAAGCCATGGAGCCCCACCAGAGACAGATGTCAGAACTTTAACCAGTAAGCCACAGCCTCATGGTGATACACAGATTAATGGAGATGGGATAATTTAAGGTATGAGCTATCCAGAAATACGCTTAAGCTATTGACAAAACAGTGTTGCAAATAATATGTTTTTTTGTGTGTGTGTGTGTGTGATTATTTTGGGACTGAGCAGCCAGGAACAACCAAGGAGCTTCTCAATTACACTTCTGCACTAGTAGTCTTCAATTCTATAAGAAAGCAGGTCAAGTCAGCCATGAGCATCAATACAGTTAGCAGAAGAACTCCTTCATGACCTCTATATCAGTTTCTGATTCCTGGTTCCTGCCCTGAATTCCTTCAGTGATATACAATGATGTGTAAGTATAAGCCAAATAAATCATTTTCTTCCATGCTGCATGTAAGCATACTTTTTTTATCACAGCAATAATTATCTTAACTAACAGGATGCAACCAGGATATCACTATCTGTATGTAATGAATTAACATCCATCTTAATGAGAAGCTGATAGAGACCTTGTCAATGATGCAGATGATTAAATTCTAATACCACTATCAAACATTATGTGTCAGAAGAATGACGATGGATACATGTCCTTAGTAAGATCTGTCAAATATGTTTATTGGAAGGCTGCCTTCTTTATATAAATCTTGCTATGAAGGTAACAATAATTTGAAAACGAATTTATTAATTGGAAAAAGAACTAGAAACAAACAAGGAATATAAAAAACATAGAAGATATAACTTATGTATTCACTAGCACATGACTGTGATATGGGATTCCCCTCTGTATTCTGTGAATATCATTAGTCAAAAAAGAAACTGCTTTGGGCCTATAGCAGAGCTATAGGAGAACAGATCTAGGTGGGGAAAACTAAACTGAATGCTGGGAGAAAGAAGGGCAGAGTCAGAG
>LOEQ01011160.1:8127-22051 GCA_001685075.1 Bramus lutescens
GTTTCTTTATTAACCAATGAAAGTAACACATAGACAGATGACCCACCTACATCGCATATTTCTCATGATCCACAGACTAAAACTGTAGCCCTCAGTCAATATGTATAATGAGAATACATTCAGTTTTTCAATCTTTAAATGCATTGCCACATACAGGCAGGTGCATATCTGACAATCTGGAATTGTTCTTTGTTTCCGTGTATACTTTGTATTACAAACATCTTAGAGAGATTCTTCACCCAATAACTTTTGATATTTTAAATCAGGAATTATCTGAGTTTCAGTGTTCTATAAGGTGATGAATTATTAAATTTATTTTTATTATTTTTTTCTCTCTTATCTCATATGTAAGATTTCAAAATATTGGTCATCAAATGCCAAAATAAAAAAGAGAAAGAAAAAGATGTTTATTCTTCAAAACTAAATTAGATCCTCTGAGTTATGAAAGAGATCAAATATTGTTTCTTCTTGCTCATATTCTGTAATGCTTGTTGTTTGAATATGTGTTTGTATACCACATCTTATAAAATTCACCTATGTATGGTTACCTTATTATCAGCATTCATGACTAGATAAAATTTTTCTTCTAGGCAAGTACTCTCTGATGTAACATTTGCTATACAAATTTGGCTTGTTAAATTAGGCTTATATCACTTACTAGAGGATAAGTTTCTCTTATTTGAATTTTTTGATGATGTTATAGCTCTAATGACCAGACAATACCTATAGCAGTTTATTTTAATTTTATTTTTCTATGATAAAGTTATTCAAATCTCATTTCTTTAAGCAAACCACTTGTATCATCTTATATATATAGACATCACAAGACTCATAGGGATCTCTATGGGATAATTTCAAGGTATTTCCAGGGTTATGTTTCTTCTTTACATTATAGGGGAATTTATTATTTTCCAGCTTCCAGAATCTACCTGTTTTTCTTGGCTCATATTCTTCAATGCAAGAAGTTTCAGGTAGAGTTTGCTATTCTAGAGTCACATTTTATCAATTCATAAGCATTCTTATAGTGACATTGAGTTTACATATATAATCTAAAAAGGTATTTCTATAATTAAGTCAAAAAATTAGCAGCCTCATTCTAACCAGAAATCTTATTAAAAATGGCTAGATAACAATCTATTTTCAAATTTGTGAGGATTTAGAAATGGACTTTTTGGGGCTGGTGGTGGAAGCTTTTGCCTGCAAAGGACAATTATTTATACATTAATGATATTCAGCCATTAACTGTTGGAAGGAAAAGTGTATGGATATAAGCAAGAGTACATATGTGTTAAATGACAAAACTTTTGTCTAAAGAATGAAGCCATTTATAGACGTCTGGAATAATAAAAAGGAAAAATCAATCAAAACCAATAAAAAATTGAGAAAAATAGTATTTAAAGCTCAAAGTTATTTTGGGGTTCATTGGGCCAATCATTTCTTTTATTTTTATTAAAAATACATTTTTAATAAAATATATTTTGATTTTAGTTTCCCTCCCTCAAACTCATCCCCATTTCACCACCCACCCAAATCCACAACCTGTTCAGAAATTTAAAAAAATAATAAAATAGGATAAAAAAGAAACAAACTACTAGAGGACAAAACAAACCAAAATGAGGCAAGGAAAAGCATAAGAAGTGCATATAAACACTGAGATATACACATATGAACACAAAGAAAATATGTACAAATAAAATCAGAAAACANAATTCATAAGCAGAAGATCTGTAATTTTGAAAAGAGAAAGATTATATAAAATTTTGTGAGAAAAAATACCTCAAAAATATCACTGTATTCATTTTGTGTGACCTATTTTCTGCAGGACATGGGACCTGCCCTTAACTGTGGTTTTTGTATCCAGCAACATATTGATGGAGAAAACTATTTTTTTGCTTTGTGAGTTATTATCTATTAAAAATAGCTTTTTGGTTAGAGACTGGGACTTATTTATATCCCTTCTCATGGAGTGAGTCCATTTACATTTAATGTGTGCATATATTTTAATAATTTTCTACTGTATTGGATTTCCATATGACCCCTCAAGTGGCCCTTAGTAAAATTAAAGCTTAAATAAAAGAATCTAAACTAAAACTTAAAACTAAAACCTAAATAAAGTTTGCTCCCCTTATATTTTCACCCTTACCTCCTTCTTCCCTTTCACTACCTATTTGATCTTCCAATTTTGTTGACCCCTACTTCTGTCCATCCATAACTATCTATTATATTTTCTCTTTCTAGGGAAATCCTTTCCTTCCTTCAGTCTCTTATTCTGTACATAGACTCTGTGATTATATGGGTTGTAGCATGCTTATTGGACTTAACAGCTAACATTCATATATAAGCAAATATATACAGTACTTTTTGTGTCTAGGTTACCTCCATCATGCTTTTTTGTAGTTCTATCAATTTACTTGTGAGTTGCATAATTTTTAAGAGCTCAATAATATCTCATTGTGTTAATGTATCACATTTTCTTTATCCATTCACTCATAATTTCTAAGTGTGCAAAGTATTTAAAGAAACCAAAAGTTTTACCCAGCACAATTAACTGAGACCCTGGTAGCCTGTCTGCATTGTCTTTCTTCTCATCTCTTTTGTTCTCTTCATATAGCATTTAGAACAGCTTCTGTCTACCAACAAAGCCCATTGTCTCAGCCTATATCCATTCATCTTGGATTCCTAGTGTGAAACCAAGGTTTCCTTCATTACTCCCTGTCATGCATTTCTACTTTTTCTTTTAGCCCATCTCCATTAATTTATGACTTCCAAATAATTTGAAGAACAGGGACACAACAGCTATCACACTTGTCTCATTAACAGAAAAGCTACGTATGTCTACCCTCTTCTCCTCAGTTCTATGCTGTCCAGATTCCTCTTAGAATAGCTCTTGTTTAGGAGCCTGTGCCGCTCTTTCCAGCCCATATCCATCACATTAGGGCTTTAAGGTATTTCCTTTAGGCTTTCCTTTAGCACATCACTATCCTTTTTTGATTCTCCACTGACTCCCATAATGAAAGTCTATCACGGACCCTAGAGCTACCACATTGAGCTAGGGCCCAAATTTGAGCAATAGAATTCAAAGAATGTAAAACCCATTAAATAAAAGTAAGAAAAGATATTTGCATGAAGAAACACCTCAAACATTATAATTCCAAGTGCTTTCATTTCTGCATAAGGGAAATCAATAAAAAAACTCACAAACATGAAGAAGCAAGACAAAACTCCTTATGCAGAAGACAGCAACCCTATAGGTAGAGCATTTTAGCTGAAGCACTTCAAGGACTTCAAAATAGTCACTATATATTCTTATAGATCTTGAAAAGGATGTTAATAAATGCCTTCATGAAGACTATGAAAACACAAATAGTTTGATGAAATAATTAAAATAATTTATGACAGTAAAATAAAGTATAGCAAAGAATTATAACTGCTAACAAAAAACAATATGAAATATATCTCAGGAAAAATATCAGAACTCAAAATATAAGCCTTAGGGCTAGGCCTCACCAATAGACTAGAAGAAAATAAAATGAGAAGATTAGGTCTTGAAGAAGAGGTAGAAAAAAAGATATCCCAGACAAAAAAAAATGTTAAATGTTCAGACAGATAACATTCTGAAAATCTGGGACACTTTGAAAAAAAAACTTATGAATAATAAATACAGAGAAAAGACAAGAAATACATACCAAGCACAGGAAATATTCTTTCACAAAATCATCGAAGAAACTGTCACTCATCTAAAGAAGGAGGTGCTTATTATGGCACAAGGGGAATACAGAAGAGCAAATAGACATGACCAGAAATCAAATACTACATGATACATAATAATAAAAACATTAAATTTCAGAACAAAGAAAAGATATTAAAAGCTTCAAGAGAAATGGACCAAGTAACGTATAACAGCAGACTCATTAGAATAACATCTGACTTTTTTTGATGGAGCCTCTCAAAAGCAAAAGGTACTGCAAGACCGTCTTGAACCCTAAAAGACAACAGCTAGCTTCCCAAACTACTATGCCCAGACAAACTAGTAATCCCAACTGATAGAAAAGGAAAAACATTTATCCCATGTATTAAAGGTTCTAAAACATAAAAAACATTTTACAATAAAAACAAATTTAAGCAATTTCTATCAATGCAAATCTACAAAAGACACTAGAAGAAAACATTGTTTGAATAAAATGTTAACTGCATCCAAAAGGACACATGAAATGAACAGTTAATCAAAATGGGAGGGAAAACAATATTAAAATGTCAGAAATGTATAACTATCCCAATAATAACTCTCAATATTAATGATCTCAGTTTCCCAATAAAAAGATATCAAGGGATTAAATTAAAAAAAAACAGGATCCATTATTTGTTGCATCAAAGAAAATAATACACCTTACCATCAGGACAGAGATTGACTTAGGATAAAAAGATGGGCAATGGTATTCCTAAAAATTCGTACCACAAAGCAATAACATGTAGCTATAATTTTAAGTTTTTCTATTTTTTTTAGATTATAATATGATTGCATAATTTCATCACCTCTTTCCTCACTCCAAACCATCCAATATATTCCTCCTTGCTCATTGTCAAATTTGTAGCTTCTTTTTCATTAGTTGTTGTTGCTCATATTTATGTATGTACTTCTAAATACGTAAGTACAACCTGATGAGTTTTTTATAATGTTACTTGTTTGTATGTTTTTGAAACCGAGTATTTAATGTTGGATAACCAATTGGTGTGTTCTTTCCTAGGAAATATTTCTTTCATTGTCAGCATTCTCTGGTAGCTTTTAGTTCTCTGTGTAGAGTTGGGAATGCCTGAATTTCCCCAGCCCACATTACTGCATCTATTGTTAGTTCATGTTCAGGTAGTCATATTGGCAAAACTTTTGGTTTGTATTGTCAGATGTTTCTAGGAGACAAAGTCTTACAGAAAACTTCATATTCCTCTGGATCTTACAGTTTTTCCGCCCCTGTTTCTACAATGGGCTATGAGTCTTGGGTATAAGAGTTGTGTTTTAGATGTATCCACTAGGACTGAGTTCTACAACTCTGAATTCTGATTCATTGTATATTTCTCTAATGATCTCTGTCAGCTGAAAAACGAAGTTTCCTTCATGCTGATTGAGGACTACACCTGTCCGTGAGTAGAAGGACACATATTTAAAATGTAATTAGGGATTATACTGTTCTAGTAAACTGGCATTTGTAAATTCTGCAAGATCCATGACATCAGAAACTGTGTATTGGGCTAGGTTTCCATTACCAGACATTATTTACCTCTGGTTTAGCTGGTCTTAAGTCCAATTAGAAAACTAATGGCTATCAACAAGGTATGTGATCCATTATTTTACCTTAAGGATTTACCATATTGATCATTATTATGATTCATAGGTATCATATCATGGTGGGATGGTTGGTTTCTTCCCTCCTTTTGAAACTTGCATGGAACCTTCTAATACCATGAAAGCTCAAAAAATTTCCAATCAGGGGATATGGAGGTTAATCTTCCAGTCAGGGGTTTTGAAGTGCATGGTATCTTCACCAATGGGTTCTTCCCTTTCTCCTTTGGGGGTAACCAAATGCAATAGTAATAGTCTGTAACATTTTGGGAGTCTCTTTGAAAACTCTAACAACCCAAGAGTGCATTTCTCATAGTTTTTGTTTGAGCTTTGTTATTGATCTTTGGCTCTTTTGGGGAGCACTGTCTGCCTTGAAAGTAAAATTTCATTAAAAAATACAAATTATCTATCTAAAATACCTATAATACATGTAAGTCTATGTGTATTTCTAAATTTAATAATAATAATAATAATAATATAATTAGCAATTAACTTTTTTCAGACATCCTTACTGCTATTTTACTCTCCTCCTTCTTTCTCTATTTATCTCCTTCCCCTTACTAAGTAGAGCCCTATGTTTTTCCCACTTCCCAAAATAAATAACTTATATTCCTATGTGCTTTTTCCCATTGCTTCCCAACCCCACTTCCGAAACTAGAAATGATCCACTTTTACTTTTTAGATTTTTCAGTATCTCTATGATATATACTCACATCTGGAAATTAGAAAGGACATATGAAGTTTTTTGATTTTTTTTAATCTTGGTTACCTTGTTCAATATATTTTTTCTATTTCTTTCAATATTCCTGCACAGATCATTATTTCACTTTTCTTTACAGTTGTAGTAGCATTCCACAGTGTCCGTTTATAATATTTTCATCTAATGAAAGAAATTTAGGCTGTTTTCTTTTTTCTACTTATTGCGAATAGATTGGAAATTAACATGGCTGAACAAATATCTGTGGAGGGTGATGTGATAGCTTTTGAGCCAGGTACCAAGAAATGGTATAGCTGGGTCATATTGAGGAAATTTGTTTTTAGCTATTTTTAGTATTATTTACACTAATTTCAAGAGTATCTAGATCCATTTACAATTCCAACAACAGAAATGAATATTACATATTCCCCACCTCACACAAAGCATCTGTTGTTAGTTGTTTTGTTGATCTTTCCCATTCTGACTGGGGTAAGATAAAAGCTCAACGTCTTTTGATTTTCATTTTTCCAATTGCTAGGGACAATAAACATTTTTTGAGATGATTCTTGGCCATTTTATTTTCTTCTTGTGAGATGTCTCTGTTCTGGCTCCATGCCCATTATTTTAATGGGTTGTCAATTTCCTTGATTCTTCATTTTCTGCGCTCTTTATATGCTTTTTGTGTTAATTCTCTGTTAAGTGGTTATCTTGTATATATTATCTCCAATTTTGTGGCTTTCTCTTCATTGGTTTGATTGTGTCTTTAACTGTACAGTTTTATCATGTCCCAATGCCTACAAGATGGATTCTAATTCAGATAGTCCTTTCTTAAACTTATTTAGCATAGGATATTGTCTATGTTTTCTTCTAGTAATTTCAGTGTTTTTTGCATCATGTTTAGGTCTTTGATCGAGTTTAATTTAGTTTTGTGCAAGGTGATAGATAAAGTTCTAATTTTGCTCTTTGTAGCACAAGTTCTAGTAAGTATTAATATTAAAACCCCAGAGTCATATATTAAGTAACATGCAGAGAATTCAGAGAGATAAAGGTGCAAAGCCAAAACCCCTTGTCTCTCTACTTCACACCATGAAAGAGACTAGGTTCCTGTTCTGCCTTACCACTTCCTTTCTCCACCTAGTTACATAACTTCCAGTCTGGTTGTACAGAATTCGAGGCATCTATGGTTAACTAGTGGCTAGCTCTACCCTCTATCTTCAAGAAAGTTTTATTTGTACAAATAAGATATCACATTTCCCCATTTTTGTCAAAAAATTTAAAAACGGGGGGCTGGAGAGATGGTTCAGAGGTTAAGAGCACTGATTGTTCTTCCAGAGGTCCTGAGTTCAATTCCCAGCAACCACATGTTGGCTCACAAACATCTGTAAGGAAGTCTGGTGCCCTCTTCTGGTGGGCAGGCACACATGCAGACAAGAACACTGTAAACAAAATAAATAAGTCTAAAAAAATTTTAAAAAGAAGTATAAAAAATTTTTAAAGGTTATAATTAATATAATAAAACTATATACAATAAGCACAATAACTTAATAAATAGATCAACAATTCTAGTCCTTTAACAATTGATATATTAAGAGAAAATACTCCATATCTATCTTTTCTTGGTTAGTCCAAAAGTTGTACATAATTCACTTTCTATTCTAACTTGCATTATTAAAACTATCCTTTTTTTGTCTCTAAACCTTATGCACTTTACATTTCTTTCCTAAATCTGGTAACAAGAAAAACTATAACTATAAAGTTTTCAACTCCACCAGAGACCAAAGAAGAATATAATATTACCCGAGAAATCAGGAAATGCAAGAAAGTAACTTTCAAAAAATCTGAGAAGGGACAGAAACATTTGCCTACCTGGACAGTCACTCAAGATTTCTCTGCAACATTTAGGAATCTATTTTTGGCCTATAGGCCTAGGATATCTGACAGACTTTTCTGTGGTCAGGATATTTTGTCTTGACAAAGTTTGACAGTCCTTTCTTTTTTCGTACTGATTTTTACAGCATACTGTGAGCAATCGAGGCAAGAGGACTTTCTTAACCAGTTGCTA
This sequence comes from Bramus lutescens, assembly GCA_001685075.1. Lineage (NCBI taxonomy): Eukaryota > Metazoa > Chordata > Mammalia > Rodentia > Cricetidae > Bramus > Bramus lutescens. Next base: position 16,222 of record LOEQ01011160.1, read on the forward strand.
ACCTTTGCTATGAGGAAAGGAAAATATGTGTTTTCTTGATAACCATCACCTTCTTTGATGTAGATTGGCGCTGCCAGGAGCAGATAGGTCTCATTGTCATTAAAAAAAAATGAACCCATGTTATTAAAACATCTTAAATGTCATATTCTATTGATCTGTGTAGTAATGAAGATGACCTTTCTATCTAAAATATATGTATTTGACTTTGAAAACATACCTAATATGACTACAGATTTGCTTATAATAGATGACCTGAGTTTCCTTATTATCCTAAATGGTTGGTAATAATAAGTTTCAAGGGCTAGAAATTTATATTGCATTTAAGCGACTTGCATACATACCATAACTTAAAAGAGATTGGAAATATATCTAGAGTAATTTTGTACAAAAATAGTTTCAACTTTGTATAGACATACAAAAATTCCAGACCAAAGTAAAATATTTAGAACTAGTCGTTGCTTTTTGGTTTAAAAGTAGATTTAATAATCTACCTTTTAATCTTTTTCTTATAACCCTCTTTATTTCTTTTCAGAGTATATTAAATAACCTATCCTTATATCCTATTATATTTATATCTTTGCACTCAATTAACCAACTTTTTGGTGAGAAAGCAAAAATGATATAACTGGTAATGTTTATAATTGATATTGCATAAGTCCCAACTAAATTAATTATCCTGTCATTTACCTGTTGTTTTCAAAATGTTCAACATATTATCATACAGATACTAATCCATAATTATAGTGCTTCTCTTTTTTCAATTTGGGAAAAAATTCTCTTTTAATTACTTCCTTCCTTTAAGAAATCCCAATTTTATAACCACATTGGCTGAAAATGTCAATGAACTGTGAGGCATTTCATGGCAGAGTGAAGAAGAGAGGCAGTATACAGCCTAGCTGAGAACAGTTGTGAATTATGGCTCCTTGCACGTAGCCTTGAGCCATGAGTGGCACCCTGAGGAGAGGGGCTGCAGGGAAAACCTGCAACCCACAGTAAAGAGAAAGGAACAGAGAGGGGGATTCCTGAAATTCCCGAAAAGCTCACAGGGGACTGTGCAGAAGAAAGCACATGTGGCTGGGGGTGGGGCTATCTGAAGACATAGCCAACTGGTCTAGGGTGGGTAAGTTCTGTGGTGTTTGTATCTTAAGTGTTTATGGAGTTTGGGTGGCATCTGGAGACTTTCAGAGAGACTACAACAGGAAAATCTCAAGCTCACTGTGAGGCTTGTGATGAAAAGAAATTAAAACCTAGCTCTTCAGGGCAGAAGCCCTATGTGCATCTCTGGCAGGTGCCCCACATGCCATTTAGGCCTGTGCTACTGGCTACAAAGCCACAGACAAGTGACTTTTTGTGAATTCCTGACTTTAAGTAGGGTGAGAGTGTGTAGCACAAGTTCTAATAGGTTTTGATAAAAAAAAAGTCCAGAGTCAGATATTTGGGAAAATGCTGAGAGATTGGAGAGATGAATGATCAAGACCATGGCTACCTTATGTCTCAACATTCCAGCTGAAAAGAGACTGAGTTTCTATTTCCTCCCATCTTATCACTTCCTCTCTCCACCCAGGTGTATCACTTCTTGTCTGCCTGTAGAGATCTCCAGACTTCTATGTTTAGATAGTGATTAACTCTGCCCTCTGATCTTCAGACAACCTTTATTTATGCAAGCAATATTTCACCACGTTGTTTATGTAAACATTCAAGTTCCTAGCAACATTTTCAGGAGATGATTTCTTTTCTAACACATGTATTTTTGGAATCTTCTTCAAATACTAAATGGTTAAGGTTATCTATAATCATGTAGAGATCTTTGATTTTGTTCATTTTTTGAGAGAGAAAGTACATGAATTTATTGGATGGAGTCCTAGGCAGGCTCTGGGAAGTGTTGGTGAAGGGGAAATATGATAAGAATAGATTATATATTTACTTATAAAAATATTTCCAAATAAAAAACAGATTTTATTTATTTAAAATATGGAAGGGGCTTTTATTAGGGAAGCAGGAGTGGGCTGTCTTGGATTTTTTATCTAGTTGACACAAGCTAGAATAATTTTAGATAAAGGTGTCTCAATGAAGAAAGTGTCTCCAGAAGGCAAACTCATAAAGAAGCCCATTTAACATTTTCTTGATTATTGGTTGACGTTTCTTGTCCCAACCAATTGTGGATGGTGCCCCCTAGGGCAGGTTTTCCCATACTGTGTAGGAAAGAATATTGAAGAACCTGTGGAAAACAACCCAGTTAGTAACAAACCCCCATGACTTTGGCTTCACTTCATGTTTCCAGGAGCCTGGCTTGAGTTTCTCCTTTGATTTTCTTCAGTATGAACTGCTACCTTGAATTGTAGATTAAAATAAACCCTTTCCTCCTCATGTTGCTTTTGTTGATGTTGTTTTATCACAGTACTAGAAATTTGACAAAGATAGAAAATGGTACCAGGATTTATGGCATATATGACTTTTATGAAAAGTCTTACCCTGGTATTGGTAACATTGCTGAAGAACTTGCGAATTTGTTTTATAAAATTTTTTGAAATATTCAGAATTTAATGATCTTTTGGAAAAACTTAGAAGATAACACTCAGAACAGTGCAGATTATGGAGATCTAGCTTTTGAAATTTCAGAAGGAGGTTTGAAGTGCCTAAAGATGCTATTGTGGGCCATTCAATATTTGAATTAAGAGTCTGTGGTTCTCATCAACAGGATCTAAAGAATAATTGACGAGATCTGAATAACTAAAGTAAAACCTTACTTTCTGGAACAATCAAAACTGGTCAGCTATGGTTAAAGATGCAGCTGTGATTATCCAAAGATCACCATAATTAAGACAATATATTCTGGAAAGTGTTTTCTTAGAATCAGCATATAGAAGTTGTCATTAATATATGATCAAGGCTATGCTTGCTTCTGAACATGAAGATGTTTAAAAGTAGGAGACTTTTATCATGTTCATGGCACTAGTTTTGAAAGCATGAATCAGTGATGGAGAACAAACTGACATTTCGAACTGTAGGAGGCCAGGGGAAGGCATTTGTGAAGATGCGACCTCAGTAACAGCAGAATCTTTAGGACTGAAAAGATCAGGGAAAGAAGCTGAGGCTTGGCATCATGTGGTAGGGTTAGAGTACTGGAAGAGAGGATTGATAAAGATATACCCTTGTCACATCAGATAACACAGTATTTTAAAGATGCCATTCCCGTTGGTAATCATTAAGGACAGCAGCAGGTATAGGTTGGAGACAATCTGGTCATACTAAGGAAGACATAACAAGATAAGTTGAACTTCTTGGGCTCTTTTAGCCCAGAAAATCATACATAAATACCAGAAGGCTGAAACCAAACCTTTTTACACTATTGGACTTTGTATATGTTTGTCTGATTTGGTTTGTTGTTTATTTTTATATAATTGCTACTGTGGTCTGTTCTTATCTTTTGAAATAAGCAGTGTGTAACTTTTTATTATGCAGGATCTTACAGTTAAGAGATTTTAGGATTTTATAGAGATTATGGAATTTTAGAGAGACTGAATATTTATATAGGACCTGAAACTTGAAAGAGACACTGGGCATGTTAATACAGAAAGAACTTTTAACATATTGAAGTTTTAAAAGCTGGAAGACATTTAAAGTTATACTGTATGTGTAATGTGGTGTTAGTATGATATCTTGCAAATGAAAAAGAAAGAAAGTTTAGAGTTGAATAGTGATGTGTTTGTGTTTCAAGCTAAAATTGGTCAGCTGTTCAGGCTGACATTTTGTCAACTTGACAAAAGTTAGAATTATTTGGGAAAGGATGTCAATTGAGAAAATACCTTTATAAGATTGTCTTTGTAGGCAAGCTTGTGGGCCATTATTTTAGTGGTTGATGTGGTGGTGACAAGCCCATTTTGACTGGTGCCACTTCTGGAAAGATGGTCCTAGGGTATAGAAGAATGCACACAGAACAACCTATGCGGAGCACATCAGCAAGCTATGGTCCTCCATGGAATTTGCTTCATTTCCTTCTTCCAAGTTACTGCCTTTATTTCTTCTTCTGAATTCCTTCAATGATGTACTGTAATGTGGAGGTGAAAGCTAATAAAAAAAATGTGTTCCTCCCCAAATTTCTTTTGGTCATTGCATTTTATCACAATAGAAACACTAAATTGAAGGCTGATACAGAAGGAGAGGGAATAGGAGGGGCAAATGCCACTAAGGAATATTGAAAAATGTTAAAGAATCGTTTTACTTTATATTTACCTAAAATTACATACAAACCTTAAATGAAGTTTTATCACTTAGACTGACAGTGCTTTAGACAAGAACCATGGACCATCTCACAAAATGCCCAATACCAAGACTGACAGTGCTTTAGACAAGAACCATGGACCATCTCACAAAATGCCCAGTACCAGGCATGATATAACTCTGACAGTTGTTGATCAGAGTAATACAAGAGGTTCTCAAACCAAAGAGCTTATTGCTGTTGACCCTGGATGCATCTCAGAGGTTAACAACCATTTCCTACTGCTGAAAACACCATACAAATGAGAAACAGGACTCAGAAGATTCAAGCTGGTTCTGAATCAAAAGATTTTTCCCCAAGGTCTAGCATTCATAGCACCTTAAGTTGTTATGCAAGCCACAAATGGATAGAACCAATCAATAGTCCCACCAAACTGTGACATTTATGAACCAAAAAATCTACCAGCATTAGAAGATATCCCCAAAGGTATAATATTGGCATTATTATCTTGATGATAGCCAAAAGATCTCAATTGGTCATGAGACCCATTCAACAATACTGATATTATGTCAAGTAATGGAAACCTAGCCAACTACCCTAGACTATTGAGTTCATGGATCTTAGAAAAGAACCTGTTACTTCTATTTTACAAGACCTGCATTCTTTCTAAATAAACTCTAAATACTTATCATTATATCAACAAATAAGTTTATTTCATGCCTCTCATCAAGGTTTCGCTTTGCAGAAGATAGAGAAAAACAGGTTCACTTACAGCACAACTCCTGAATTTAAGGTTCAGGGAACATTTAGGAAGGGTGATAAGAACTATTGTAAGAGCCAAAGGATCAAGGAGTCTGATATCAGATTGTGTTTCTGAGGAATGACAGAGCAAGAGAAATTGCATCCATGATACTTCAACAATATTGATGCCTAGCCAAGGCCTGAACAATGACAAACACCAATAAACAAGCTAATAAGAAAGGGTGAGATCTTATGAGGGTCCAGACCTAAACAAAGACTATAAGCAACTAATGACTGCTGAGACTGGGACAAATGGTCTTTTTGTAATGAATACACTGCTTGCTTACTCAATATTAAGTGGTCACCCATGAAATCATGCACACAAATGCAATACTGAAAAGGATTTAGCAATTTCTCTTCATTATTAATCTGTTTAAATAGACAGGTTTACATTAATATGTAAGAATAACTGAAAAAAAGAGGCCATGGATTTGAGAAGGAGTTAGGGAGCATGGGAGGTATTTTGAGGAGGAGACATGGGAGAGTCTGGATGCAGGAAAAGGAATGGGCAAAATGATTTCATTGCATTTTAATTAAACTGAGAAACATTGAAAATAGGAGCACAGTATGAAAACAGAATCTCAAACCTCAGCATGCACAGGAATACTCTGAAGGGCTTATTAAATCTGATTTTTAGGTTTGTCGCTGTCACTATCTCAGTAATTACGTATGTTTGACTGTACATAGATTTGTATTTCCAAGAAGTTTCAAAGTTGTGTTAATGCTACTGATCTAGGGACCATATTTTTACAGCAACTTTTTAAAAAATTTTTTATTAAAAATTTCCACCTCCTCCCCTCCTCCCATTTT
>LOEQ01011162.1:65202-76438 GCA_001685075.1 Bramus lutescens
TCTTACATGAGGACATGTAGTGGCTGTTCTCTATTATCAACTTGATTACATCTGAAATTAACTAGAACCCAAATGGCTAGGTATACCTGTGGGTAATTTTTTCTTAATTAAATCATTTGAAATGGGAAGAGTGACTTTTAATCCAGATCTGAGATGGGAAGATGCACCTTTAATCTGGGCCACACCCTCTGGTGGCAACCCATTTAAAGGGCATGAGAGGAGGGAGCTTTCGCTCTTTGCCTACTTGTTCTCACTCTCAGTGGCCTTATAGTCTACTTCTTCAGGGTTTTGGTGTAGACTGAGGATCATTTGGGACATCCAGCCTTGTAGACTGAACAACCACTGGATTCTTGGACTTTTCACTGGTAGACAGCCATTGTGGGACTAGCTAGACAACATCCTGTAAGCCATTCAAATAAATCCCATATAGATGGGATTTCATGTATATATGGATTCATTCTATAAGTTCTGTTCCTCTAGGGAACCTTGACTAATATGCAGTGTGGGTGCACACATGTGCCCATGCATGTTTGTACATGTGGATAACCTCAAGTATCATTCTTCAGGCACTGTCTCCCTTCTCTAGGTGCTTTTTAAAGATTTTCTTTAAATTTTTCACGCTTCTGTGTGTCTGCATGTATTTATCTGAACCTCGTGTATGCAGTGCCAGCTTAGACCAGAAGAGGGCATTGGATCCCCTGGAACTGGAGTTACAGATAGCTGTGAGCTGTCATGGGGGTGTGGGGAACCCAACCTAAGTTCTGCAAGAGATGCCAATGCTCCTGAACACTGAGTCATCGCTCCAGCATTCTCCTTGAGTTTTGAGGGGGATCTCTTACTATTAGGCTACACTGACTGGCCAGGGAGCCCCGGGGACCTTCCTGTCTCCTCTTCCCTAGCATGGTGGTTGCAAACAATTGTCACCACACAGGCTTTTTATGTGGGTTCTTTACACTTTCATGACAAGTGTCCACCCACTGAGCAATCTCCCCAGCTCCAGTTTATCTACCTTCCATCTGTGTATGGTCCCACTCTGGACTTCCACAGGAGCAGAGCCCAGTCTGAGACTTGATATTAGGCTTCTTTGTGAAACATTTGTTCAGGACTCACTCACATCATAGCACCAATCTGGGTACCTCTATTCCCTCTCCCCACTTTGAGACAAGGTCTGATGTAGCCCATGCTACTCTCTAACTACATAGCTGAGGATGACTTTGAACTTCTGATCCTCCTGCCTTCACTTCCTGAGTGCTAATATTGCAGGCATACACCACCATGCCTGGTTACTTGATGTTGGGGATGAAACCCAGGGCTTCACACAAGAGAGGTTAGGCTTCTACCAACACCATTCTTGGCCATTAAATAGAGCTGTCTGGACAACCATGTACATAGTAGTTGCCAGTACCAGGACAGAGAACAGCACTGGCTCTGTTGTTTATGGAGATTGCAGTAGAAACTTCTAGTATTTTCCAAGCCTCCACTTGTCAGTCTTTTAAAACTGGTTACTTTGTCAAGTAGCTAGAAAACTGCATTTCTCAGTTCCTCTTGCAATGAGACAGGATTTTGTTCTCGAATTACAATCTAAGAAGTCTAGAAGGAAACACAGAATGTGGTGCACACTCTTTTCTTTTTCTCCTGTTGAGTTCAGACAAAATGGCTGGAGCTCAAGAGCCATCATGAGCCATGAGAGGAGACAGAAGGGAATAATCCTAACTGGGTGGGGGAACTCAGAGGAGAAATGTGGCTCCAGAACTGGAGTTTCCACCTCCTCAGCCACACACAGAAGCCCCAGTGCCTGTTCTTGGAGACCTTTTATCTGTAACTGTCAGGATTCTTGAGGGTTTTCCCAATTCTCAAGGCTAAGTGTGAGAATGAGCCAGAGGGCTGGAACTTCCAACTCCCAATCCACCTGTACCTCAGGCCAGGAGTCACTAGCTATCTAAGCATCTCCAGGGATTTAGGCAAACTGTTCATCCTCCCCAAGCTCAGCACAATGTCTGCCTTGCTGTCCCATGTGTAAATAGTTAGATTTCTCTAGTCATGTCCCTACGTCCCACAAAGAAGACATGTTCTCCTGGAAGAAAGGAGGGAAAACAGGAAGGAAGGAAAGAATGAAGGAAGGGAGAAAGGGAGAGGGGGAGAGAGGGAGGGAGGGAGGGAGAGAGGAAAGGAGAGACAAAAAGTTTAGCCTAAAATGTATGCTCTCATGGCTATGGCCAAGGAGAGGGTGGAGTACTGTGGAACTGACCTTTTATTAATCCCAGCACTCAAAAGGCAGAAGCTGGAGAATCTCTGTGAGTTTAAGGCCATCCTTCAGGCCAGTCAGGAGGCTACATAAATAGTGAGATTTTGTCCCCCCCCCAAAAAAATGAGAGAAAGACAGAGATTGATTGATTGATTGATTGACTCCAAATTCTCCAGACTTTCTCAAGTTATTCTTGACTTCCCCTTTTCCAAGGTGGTATTGGCCTAGCACTTCCCAGGGTTAAGCCTGCCCAGTGAGCATGAAAATGTTTGGTTGGTTAGTTGTTTGCTTGTTTGTTTATTTTTCGAGACAGGGTTTCTCTGTGTAGCAGCCCTAGATGTCCTGGAACTAGCTCTGTAGACCTGGCTGGCCTCAAACTCACAGGGATACACCTGCCTCTGCCTCACAAGTGCTGGGATTAAAGGTAGGTGCCATCACTGCCTGACTCATGAGAAGGTTATTAAGAGAGATTTGGCAATGTAAGGATGTAAGCCACAACACCTGGCTTGATCCACTTTCTTAATGTAGAACTTTTGCCTTCTGATCCAAAATGCTTGTTGAAATACCATCAATCCTAACAAGGCTGGAAGAACAAAAGTCCAAAGGTGGGGGGGGGACTCTTCCTTTAAGGACACTTTTCTGAGGTTGTTCACACATCTCTGACTAAACTGGTGAACACTGGTTCTTTTCCCTTCTCACACAGTATGTGAGCTGTTCCTGTGACACTCGGGATTTCAGTGGGAGGAGACCTGGGTCCCCCAGTCCCAGGCAGTATGAGAGTGATGGGGAGGCTATTCATGCCTTAGCAGACAGGAAGCAGAGGAGGAACACAGGAAGGGACCTGGACAAGAAACATCATCAGAATACACCCCCAGGGACCTACTTTCTCCAATAGACCCTGGCCCCTGCCAGTCAGTACTTGCCAATAACACCATGTGACTTCATCAAGGGATGAGGCTTTCACCAAGGCTGGAGCCCTCAGAATCTAAATGTTTCTGGGAATTCCCACAAACACCCCCAGGAATGTGCTTGATTCACCCCCAAATTATTTCTTTTTTAATAATTTACTTTTTTATCCTTAGTTATGAATAGATTTGTGTCTGTGTGGGTATGTGTATATGTGAGTGTCAAGCCTTTAGAATCCAGAATAGGGTGTCAGGTCCCCCTGAAGCTGCAGTTTCAGGCAGTGTGAACTGTTTCACATGAGTGCTAGGAACAGAACTTGGGTCCCCTTAACCACTGAGTCATCTCTTCAGTCCACTAGGTATTTCTTAATCCAATAAGGCTGACTATTAAAATGAATCATTACACACAGTGATGAAATTTGTAGTTGGTCAGCTTTTCCTGATTCTTTTCTTTCTTTGAGACAGTATCTCACCTCATCCAGGCTACCCTCTAACTCACCGTGGCTGAAGCTAATCTTAAAGTCCTTATCTTCCTTCCTCAACCAGAGACAGGTATTTCAAGTGTGCACCACCATATCTCATTTAAACGGTGCTAGAAAACAATCCAAGACCTTGTGTAAAGGTAGTCAACCTCTTTACCAACTGAACTGTGCCCCCAGCCTACTCGGGGCCAGTCTTCTCTTCCTCTCAGTGCTGTGAGGCAGCTCCTGTTTCATGTGAGAGGTGAATACAGTATCTGTGACAATGAAAGTTTAAACAACTTGCCTACCACCCGAGAGCCAGTGAGTCGCAAACTGCTGGGTTCTATGCATGTGTGTGTGCATATGTGCATGCATGTATGTGTTCAAGAGTACATGGGCCAGTCCTGGAGAAGGAAAGACCAAGTCAAAGTTACTGTTCTTTCATGGATCCTACTCTGAAATGAGTTCCCACATCATGCTTGTGGTTCCCTGGAAAAATAACACAATCCTGCGAGCAGTCAAAGCAACAATATGTGTGTGGCTTGATATAACCGCTGTCCTCTTCCTTCCAGGACAGCTGGCCGTACCTGGCCTAGGGCTGTCTCCTCATCCACCCCAAGGCCTTCTTCCTTCAACGCTCTGGATCCTGGTTTATGACCTCCACCCTGAGAAGCCTCCCTGACCTCTGCTCTGTGTGGGATCCAACATTCTCTGGATCTTTGTAACCTCTAGGACAGAAGAAGCCCTAGCTCTCCTTCAACTCTCGATGGAGGATGGAGATTCTTGGTCTTTGTTTCTGTTTTCTTTTAGTTTTTGCCATGCTGGGGTTGGAAGCCAGGGCCTTGTGCTTGCTAGGCAAACTTTAAACCTCTAGGTCAAACCCCCAGCCCTCCCTCCCTCCCTCCTTCTCTCCCTCCTTCCTTTCATCTTTCAGTTTTTGAAAGAGGGTCTTATGTAGCCCAGGCTGGCCTCTAACTCACTGTGTAGCCAAGGATGACTCCTGATCCTGATATCTCCATATTCCCAGCATTGCATGACAAGCATTGCCGCCATCCTTGGCTTGTAATGGACTTCCTCTTGTTAGCTTTTCTCCTCCTCAGGCTCCTTTCTTCCCTTCCCTCTTTATTTCTTTTCGTCTCTTCCTTCCCCACTTTTGGATCCTGCCATTCATTCCTTTCTCTTTTTTCTCTTCCCTCACTTCCTTTTCTTGTTTAAGCCTCTCCACTCTTGATCATTCCTACATCTTGATCTCAATTTGCCAAGCAGTCCACTTCTAAGTGGTTCACCCAACACACCCCTTCTCCTCCCTTGCCTTGCAGCGCGCGCGAGCACACACACACACACACACACACACACCCCTAGGCGAGCATTCTATCTGCTCTCATGCCTCTTTCACCTTGTATGAATGATTAGGGAGATCATGGCTGACGCCGGCGGTGCCCACCATGGATCCAGCATTCCCATGCAGGCCTCCAGGCAACAGAGCTGGGACTTGGTGCCTCGGCACTCCCTGAGCAGGACCCTCCACCAGATGTTGCCTCAGGGGACATGCTTTCCCCAGCCTTACAAAAGTCTCTGTAGCTGACCTGGCTGCCAGCAGTGGCCACCTGCTTGCTGCTGCTCTGTATCTCACTTTCAACTCTTCTTTAATTCTGTACTTCGAGTTGGTTCCCAGATAAGCTGTGACCAGATCCTGTTCCCAGCTATGCTTCTGGAAAATGCAAGCAGCAGAGATGGATGTTAGAGAAGGTTCTAGGTACCAGGTGCTTCAGTGTCCCCTTCAATGCCACCTTGGAATGAAACACTTGCTCCCTATAAGGACCTGTGGGCAGACCTGCTCCTTGCATGTGGCAACTGAGTGGGGAAAGGCCAGGGCATTCACCCCACTGTTCCTAGGACAACGAGAGGTCTTGATGTTGTGCTTTCCCAGAATGACTCCAGGAAAGTTGGGGTGAGCGGGTTACACCAAGGATAGGTGACTGGCCCAAGGGCACACAGATTGGAATGATACAATACTGGAAGAGAACCTGAGTAGGATTAGGAAACAAACTTAACAAATTTTCTCCTGCTCTGAGGGCCTTTGACATGAGTGGCTTCCTGCTAGGAAGCAGGAGTTTGATACTATGAACGACAGTAAGGTGTCATAAGACCAAGCACTACAGGAAATCTTTTCCTGTTCTTTGTCATTGTCCTCAACAGGACAGATGCAGGCACGGGTGATTTGTCTTCTGGGTGCCTGGTTGTATGGCAGGGTTTCTATTATCTCGACATTGTCCTTCCCAGGGCTGGAGAGTTAGCTCCTGCTGCTGCAGGAACCTGATGCTCTGGGTAATGAACCTTGCAGGGAGCAACTGGCCCTTCCCCAAGGGTCCATTAAGAGGACACAATGCAGAGGCAATGTCCAGTGTTGAGTTAGCTCTGAAGTCAGTGTGGCTTCCAGCAATAGCAATAGTGGGCAGTCTAATGCTGAGGTCAGAGGGATGAATGAAGACCCAGTTCCCAGAACCCTACCCAGACACCACACTAAGAGAAGGACCACCCAGGTGGACAGACACTATGCTAAGTCAAGTAAGCAGGCCCTGCTCAAACCAGAGTCTTCAGGGAGGGGAAGAATGGATTCATGGATCTCCTCTTGTTTGCAGGGGAATAGATTCCCAGACCCCAGTTGTTACTCAAGATTGCAGATAGAGCCCTGGTCGCGAGCTTCATGGTATCTGCCACAGCCTATTCAATAACCATGCCCCCAATCAAGTGACTAAGGTTGGCGGCAGTTATAGAGCCTGGCAAAGGAAGGACTCCTGTACAGAGGGGTCAGAGGGCACTATGGGGAGCGGGTCAGGGTGGCTTTGTCTTCATGCTCTGGACAGTTTGTGGTGTGGGAAAAAGACAGGTCCCAGCTCTGTTTGAATATCAACAGCAAGCCTCAGGTGAAGGTGTAGGGATTGGACTGCAGGATGTCTTTTGTAGCTCCAAGGGAGATTTTACTCAGACAGGAATTTGGTCAGCCAAAGATGAAGGAATGCTAGAGACAGGCGCCAGCCTAGTACTGGGACAGAGAGGGAGGCTGGAGTAGTATGGGTGGGTGAGAAACATCCCTGTGGGTGGCCTGATGAGAGTGGAGGTCAGCAGGCATACTTCAGGACAACAAGCTTCTGGCCTGGAGCCCAGGGTGGGGATCTGGTGAGATAAGGGCCAGGGGAGCCTTGGGGATGTGAGTCTCAGCATAGAGTTGGCTCAGACATAGGAGTTCACAAGCTTCTGGGTCCAGTACTTCTGTGGCTGGCTTCTAGCATTGTTGGATACTATTCTCCAAGCTAAAGACCCTGAGAAAAGGACTGGGTGTGGCAAGAGAACTGAGGCTTAGTGAATTTAAGGTTTGGTGAGCCTAGCAAAGTCTTCTTTTGAGAGAGAGAGAGAGAGAGGGAGAGAGAGAGAGAGAGAGAGAGAGAGAGAGAGNNAGAGAGAGAGAGAGAGAGAGAGAGAGAGAGAGAGAGAGAGAGAGAGAAAATTAATTAGTTGAGGTGGGGAACCCTCCCTGGGGTAAGGGGACAGATATGAAGGTAAAGACCCCAGAGCCACCTCCTCTTTCATAGGTGAGGAGAAGGTGTTTGACCCTGTAGGAAAACCCTGTCTACCAAGAAGGACTATTTTATATTTGCTGGTTTTCTCTGTGGGAGACTCATTTCTGACTTAAAGAAGTCATTTAAGTACAAGCTTGCCTGCCTTTTCCTATAACTGTGAGGACTATGAGAGACTTCTGATTTAACCCATGAGAAAAAAAACTATCTAGTAAAAAGTATACCGCTAATGACAAACCACAAAAACATCAAGATAAAAGGAAGGCTGCTTCTGAGCAGCAAGCTCATGCTGGAGAGGAGGCTGCTCACTCAAGGACAGGGATGGTCTTGTGGTCAGATACTGACTGACCATCTGTGCTGTGTTTGTTCTGCTTTTGTATATAAGCAAGTTCCAAAATAAGCTCTGGGCTGTTTGGCTGCTTCGGTATGACCAGACAGTCCTCCCGATTCTATCCTGTCTTCTGTTTCCTTCATCTGATTTTTCTTTGGCCTCGAGGATCTCCTATCCAGGAACCCTAGCTGACTTGTAGGAGTGGGCTCCTACAGGTGGTGCCCAATGTGGGGACTCCTGAGGAGGAGTGTCTTTGTGGGACACTGCAGATTCCAAGGGCGCTCAGAAGTGTAGTAAGTATATTCCAGGAGTATCAGCAGTTACGTGGTGTAAATATAAAAAACTCAACAGCCATGTGATATAAATACAAAATATTAAGCAGTCACACAGTGTAAATACAAAAAACTAAGGAATCACATGGTGTAAATACAAAAAAAAAAGGTTAGCTGCGCAGCATGAAAAATAAGTAAGAAGTAACTCAAGTATAAGTGTAAAATAAAAAGTAATTTAAGTAAGAAGTACTTGAGTATAAGTGTAAAAAGTAATTGTGTGTCAAGAAAATACTAAACAGCTGTTTGTTCATTTACTTAAAGATATTTCAAAAGTTAGAGGTGCCAACATAGGGCATCAACAACTGTGTAAATTTTCAGAATTTGTACATTTACTTATAGATATTTTAAAGGTTGGGGTACTAAGGAAGGACAATGGAAATTGCTTCAGTTTTTGAAAAGTGTACAGGATGTATGCCCCTGGTTCCCTGCAGAAGGGAGTGTGAGTCTAGAGGTTTAAAAAGGTGTGTGAATGAATGAGCGGTCTTTGTCTTAGTCTGTGTTTGACTGGTACTATGTTGCTGTTCATATCTCTGAAAAGCTTAAGTGGTTCCAGTACCTGTCTGTCTTTCTCGTACACCTATTGACCTTCTTTGTTGTTCTGGAGGAGATGAGGCGGGCAGCCTCTACTCCTAGCCTCCTGTACCTTCTTATTGGATCAGTTTCAGGACTTTGGTTCCCTAAAGAAAACCTTCTCTAAGGAGAGGCACGGCAAGGGCCACCTCCCTTCGTTGTTCTCTGCCCACAGCCAGCCAGCAGCTCCTGCAGAGGGCAGGGGTGCGCATGCTCAGGTGGGCAGTGATACTACAGGGAGATGTGCTCGTGTGAACGGGGTGGCAGAGAACGGACTACTTGGAGTTGAAAAACTGCACAGATGTAAAACAGAGAATCTTTGATTGTAACCAGAAAAGTTAACAATTTTTTTGGAAATACTAACAGCCAAGACACTCTGTGCCCACCAGCACGGGTCTTTCCTTTCCTAAGTCAAGTCCTTCAGTGTGATAACACTCAAGGTCTCTTCTGCTGGCCAGCAGTTTCTCATCTTAACCCTTCTCTGTCCTGATACTGCTTTAAAAAATGTTAAATTATACAAACCTATGTACTTTAAAAGCATTAATTTTAAAGTGAAAATTATAGCTACATTATGTTTGGGAAAATATGCTTTTGTTTTCACTGAAAAAAATATGAGTTTTAATCATTTAGATCCAATGGGTTACAAATACCGTCTTTTTAAAAAATTGATACAAATTATTATTAATTAAAATAAAAACTGATGCTAATTTCAAAAGTTTCACATTGATCCAGGTTTTTATTTGTTAATGCAAATTTAGGTTATTCTTATTGTGATGCATACATACATACATATATATTATATATTTTGACTCTTGTTTAAAATGTTCTATGCAATGTTCTGGGCTGCTAAAAAAATCATGAGAAGAGACATTGATAGAGATTTGCATGTTGTCTAAAAGACAAGGGGACAAACAAGAGTCTAAAATGATATAGGAAAAGGAATTTGGTCTATAAATTCCTTATTTGTCTTAATACTACTGAGTTTTTTTAAAAAACTATTAAAATGTTAAATATTTAAGCATGTTATGCTAATTCGGATTATTTTCTACATTAATAAGGCTGGAAACTTTTCACTGCAAAATAGTTATGTTAACATTAAAATCATGTTCTTTAAAGGTAAAATGAGGACTAAGGTCTTAAATACAAGTTAATAATTAAGCATCATATTACAACCCCCTAAGTTACAGGGTTTTATATGATTGGCCTCCTATAAAATGATAAGGCTAAAGCTCTTAGCTATTCAGACTTTCATAGAAAAGTCCAAACATGTTTATTAAAAACTGTTAAATAGGGCTGGAGAGATGGCTCAGCCATTAAAGGCTAGGCTCACAATCAAAATCTGTCAACATTATGTCCATGGTCTGTAAATAAAAACTTCAGTCTAGCTGCTCCTATAATGGTTATAATTAGGACAAAATGCTTATATTATGAATCTATATCAATTCTGAGGGTCTAAAAATATATAAAGGCCTAAGGACATCAATACAGGTTATGAGTATCCAAAGGCATAAAAGCTTAGATTATATGAATCTGAGAAAATATTCTAAAAAATGCAAATAAAATTTATAAAAAATGGCTTAAAATGTATATAAGAATTATTACAAGATTTCTTTCCCATTCCATAATATTATTATACTAAAATTTTGAAAGTTTGGAGTTTAGCATTAATAGAGCTCTGACAAGCTAACAGAGCAATGATTAAGTTATTCTTATTGTGACACATACATACATATATATTATATATTTTGACTCTTATTTAAAATGTTCTATGCAGTGTTCTGGGTCACAAGATCAAGATTTTAATTTCTTTTAAATGTCTTCTGAATATAGGGTTATGTGCTGTTTAACCCAAATCTGTAGTTTTTGTTAGGACTCAAGAATGTGAGTCTACTCCTGCTGTTTTACAGATACCTGTAAACTCCTTTTTCTACAATATGGATTTCAGTACAGACTAATAACGCTATAATATCTAAAAGTTTTATATCCTTTTATAAAATAAAAATTCATACAAACTTCAAAAAAATTTTTTAAAAAGTATATACCTTGGATTCACTTCTCACAAGTCAAAATGATTATGATATTTTTCCTCTCTCCTGGTCTTAAAACTCTTTCCCTTCCTTAACTGTTGAGACTATAAGTTTACAATTTTCAAATGAGTCCATAAATTTAACTTCTGTTCCCAGTCTGTATCTGTCTCACCAGGTTACCACTTGGCTGACAAACACAGCCAAACATCATTGCTGGTAACAACCTGCTCCAAATGACTATGAGTCCTGAACTTGCTGAAACCTGATGTGGACCCATCCACCCAATGTGATTGCTGTCTTTTCCGCTTGTCAGTGAACCAGATCCTGCTAAGTTCCCTCATTGCCTTTGACTAACATTCTGGCCTTCCAGGGACCTGAGAACAATGTCCTAAGGTCAGCAGGCAGTAATTACAGAAATGAATATGTCATCCCTATTTCCCTCCTGGAATGTTAGGTCAAAAGGAAATTTCTCTGTCAGCCATCACAGGGATTTTGGTCATTAATGCCTTAAATAAGTAATAATTTCTGTCTAGGTACCATTAAACAAATGATGCTAAAATCCTAATACCAGTCTCTAAAACAAACTCATCTCAAGGATTTGAGATGTTATACTATACAGGGACAAAAAATTTTAAAGGACACATGGAAGTCTTAAGACTCAATTAAAAATATAATAAAAAAGGAGAGGTAGGGTTATACCCACTGTCACCATATATGCATTTTATTTTACTTTATTTATTTATTTATTAAAAATTTCCACCACCTCCCCTCCTCCCATTTCCCTCCC
>LOEQ01011163.1:0-32164 GCA_001685075.1 Bramus lutescens
TAGATAGATAGATAGATAGATAGATAGATAGATAGATAGATAGATGTATGCATGCATGCCATGGTGGTTTAAATATAATGGCCCACACATTTATGTGTTTGAATGCTCAGTCCATAGGGAAAGGCACTGTTAGGAGATGTGACTTTGTTGGAGTAGGTGTAGCCTTGTTGCAGGAAGTGTATCACTGTAGAGGCAGGCTTTGAGGTCTCATAAGCTAAATCTATATGCCCAGTGTGGCATACATCAAGATGTAGAACTCTCAGCTCCTTCTACAGCACCATGTCTGCCTTTATGCCCCCATGCTTTCCATCATAATGATAATGGACTAAACCTCAGAAACTGTAATCCAGCTCCAATTAGTTATTTTCCTTCCTTTATAAGAGTTGTTGTGGTCACGGTGTCTCTTCACAGAAATAGAAACCCTAAGACACACACACATACATACACGCATGCATGCATGCACACATACACACACACACACACACATACATACATACGTACTGAGAGGTAGGGAGGAATAAAAAGAAAAGGTCGAGAAGGGTTGTAGTAGGGAGAATTAGACCTCTCCACTGAAGCTGCATTACCAGCTTGGTCATGTGGACTGTGTTCATGGTAGGTCATCGTCTGAAGTCTGACCACACAGTCTTCTCAGAAGTTTTATTGCTGTGTTGTAAGAGCTGTCTGCATGGCGGCCTCTCTCACCTTCTTATACTGCATGGGGCTGCCTCACCTCTCATAGTTTGTCTCCTGGCTGACTGGGCTAAACTCTCTGCATGTGTGAACTTCATCCTGAGCTCCAGGAATGATCAATGAAAGCTATCACTCAGAGGCATCAACTAGGGACCATTGCTTTGCTTTAGATCAGCAAAATTTGTGCAATCACTCAGAGGTTTATTGCATTTTGCCCAAGTGTTTTATAAAAATGAGGAGGAAACAGAACAATGAACATGCTGATACAAGGGATAACAAGAACAGGTCATATAGACTCAACACCATTGAGACAAAGCTGCAAATCACCAGGCAGAATGAAGACAGAGAATCTTTCACCTTAATCAGATTCTCATTGGCTTTACACAGCTCAATTGTGTATTCAATTAATTGTGAAGAAAAAGAACACAATTAAAGAACATGTACCAACTGCTGGCCATGAATCATAAATGACTGTGCTTAAAGAACTGAAGCGAAAGTAGGAATTGTATTACATTTTAGCAGTCCACAAATAGAACTTCCCCTAGTTTCTTCATAGCCCATAAGTCAGTCTATTGTCTGGCTTTTCTGCCCTTGGAGAAACTTTCAAGAAAAGATGATGTATGGGAGGTGAGAGCTACTTGTACTTATGATCAAGAAGGATGAAAACACTGGCTCTACACTGATATTTATTGAAAAGAAATTTACCTAGTGAAAATAAAACCCAATTGAAGAGAACCAATCATGAGCCTCTCAGTGGGACAGAGACTACCTGGAAAAGTAACACACCTGGGATAGGCAGCCATCACTCTCTACACAAAGTTATTTATGACTGTGGGTGTCATGGTAACAAAACTTTAGTCAATGAACCTCGGTGGAAAAGTAGCTAAAGAGCCAGCGGAGACCCTTAAAGCACTACAGCAGAATACTAGCTCTCAGAATTCATATGGAGTGGTCTCTAGAATGCATCACTAAGATAAACAAGCACACAAAGCATTCTCTGGGACTGGGGTTCGGGTCATAAAGTGCCCCATATGTAAGCATGAGGACTTGGGTTCAATCAATCCTCAGAACTAACATAAAACAGCTAGATATGGTGAGCCATGCTTGTAATCCCAGAACTGGGGAGACAGAGGTGGTAAGGGCCCTAAGGGTTCATCAGCCAGCTTAGCCTGTTGGGGAACTCCAAGACATTAAGAGATTCTCCCTCAAAAAAACCAAGGTGGATAGCACCTGAGGAATGACAACCAAAGTTGACCTCTGTTGCAGATGCACGCATGCGCACGCGCGCACACACACACACACACACACACGTTTTAGGACTCCTTGGTGTAAGGATGATGGAGGAATGGGTAGTCACACAGTTTGCTTATTTTGTAGGGATTTAAAATATTTAATTAAAGAGGGTATTGAGGTATTGACAATAGAGTAAAATGTGCATAGAAAATTCTCTAAGCTCTACTTTTCTGCATAGCTGACTTTTGAATCATGTAGATGTTTCACCTATTTAAAAATTAAATTAAAAGAAAATTAGTCTTAACTTTGTATAGAAATTATGTGACCCTATTTCCTAGGTGAAGAAACACTGTGTACCAAAGCAGTTAAAAAAAAAATAAAACCTCCCACCACCCCCCTTACATTGCTTTTGGAAAGCAGAATACTAGCTTTCTCAGTGACAGAAGCCCTGAGCAACAGCCCCAATGCTATTGTTCATGAAGAGGTCATCATTGGATTTCTTTCTTCTTGTCTATCAAGAGGAGGCAAAGTTTACTTTGCTTACTTCATATGAGAAAGAAGTAAACAATTTGTCAATGGATATATATATGCCTTGGAGCCAGTCACAAACAGAAAGAAATGGATTATCTATAAACCACATGAACTATGCATGGTGGCACTGAGGAAGAGGTGGAGGCAGGAGGATGAGAAATTCAAGGTCATCCTTGGCTATACAGTGTGTTTCAGGCTCACCTGTGCTACAGGAGATCCTTTCTTCCCAAAACAAAGAAATAAAAGTTTAAGGCACTTAGGGGTTTGTTGGGGTATCAGAAGGCAAGACGTCTCAAGACTCAAGAAGCTTTAAAGTTATTCAGTTGGATTTTTGCTATTGTTGCTGTTGCCACTGCTGTTTGTTTACTTGTTTGGAGGCGTTTCTGTTGGCTCACCTTTTTTCTGTTTCTACACAGAGACAGGGACTCTCTGTGTGGCCCTAGTTGTTCTGGAACTCGTCTGTCACTCTGTAGACCAGGCTGGCCTTGAACTCAGAAATCCCCCTGCCCCTGGCTCCCAAGTGTTGAGTTTATAGGAGTACACCACCATGCTCCCAATTAGTTTTCTGTTGACATTCACATTAGAATTTCAGGTGTTTTTTAACTATAATTACTGTTTTTTGAAGAGGGAGCTTTAAACCAAGAATTGTCTTCTTTCTCAAATAAAAATGTAGATTACCACTGACTAGGAATGTACCTCAGTTGGTACATGTCCAGCACATACATAGCCCTGAGTTCCATCTTGACTATCACATAAGATGGTGCCTGCCTGTAATCCCAAAACTCAAGAGATGGAGGAAGGGGGGTCAGAAGTTCAAGGTCAGCCCCCTAGCAAACTGATCTATTTCTACAATAAACACAATGACCGAGAGCAACTTGGGAAGGGAGGGTGTTTTTTTATCTTCTAGTTCTAGGTTAATAATCCACCACTGAAGAAGTCAGAGCAGGAACTCAAGGCAGGAACCTGGAGCAGAAATCTGGCTGATGTCCACCTAGTTTTCTTATTCATTCAGGACCGCATGTACAGGGATGGTGCTGCCTGCAGTAGTCTGGGCCCTTCCTCCCACGTCAATCATCAATCAAGGCCATTCCTCCCAGACATGTAAGGTCCAGCCTCTTCCCAAAGGGACTCTAGGTTGTGTCAAGATGACAAAAATAAAAAATAAAAACTATCATATTGCCCTGTTGAAGCAGAAGTTACTGAACAATGCATTCTAGGATGGAAAAAAGTTCCTATAAAAAAGGGCTGTGGTGTGGAGTGATTTACCAGTTCTTTTATTCTGTGGGACCAACTGAAAGTACATACTGGACTTCATCATCTTCTCTGATGGACACACAGCCCAGAGCACTGTTTGGCCATGCAATGTGACACCCCCACCTCCAATAATTTTTCTCTCCCATGAATGAGGAATACTTGTCTTTGACTCGTGTTGTTTATGCCAGGGTTCAGATAAAAGTCCCCTCCACGTTTGATTACCTCTTAAAATAGCCTATATTATTCAATGCCAGCACTTGCTCAAATAATAGCTCAAGTATTTACATGGTTATGGTGCTGTGCTCAGAGAATCACGGAAGTATTTTTTCTTTCTTCTTCCATAAAAGTGAAGCCGTACCGAGCAACAGAATGGCCATTTTCATTACCAAAGAACCCAAGTAATGATTTCTGCAACTTTAAAACTCATATTGGATGACCTAAGCCTCAGAATTTTATTTTTTTATTGGTAAAGACTAAATAAAAAACTATTCTTAAAATCAGATACCATCTTCTTCAATCCTTTCCTTATCATTCTCCACATAAAATTTGCAAGGATCCTGCATTTACTATATTCTAGGCTTTGCAAAAAGCATGCTTTAAAATGCACTGGAGAAAGACTACGTGAGGGCGCAATATTAACAATCACAGTATCTGTCTCTGGCTGCAAAAGCACAGCCTAATTATTTTCTCCTTTATACTTATATATTTTTCAAGCTGTCTGCAAAGTGCAAGGGCAACTTTCATTGCCACAAAAGCAGATTTTTAAAAAAAAAGTCATCTTATGTATTTCTGTATGTGTAATATAACCATAGCCGTGTCTTGAGTAGACAAAATCACCGAAATAAGTTCCTTTCCCTTAGTCAGAAGACAGTCACTGTTTCCTTCCTTCATCTGTTTCTCTGTATTTCCCATTTTCTGTGATCCGTGAGCCTTGCTCTCACACTTGCCCAAGTGTCTAACCTTTCAACCTTGTGGCATACTGCTGTTCTCTACATCTACCAAGTTCACACTTGAGAACCACAAAGGAGTTTTAAAAAATTAACCACAACAAGAAAAAAATACCATGTTGGGGCTAGAGAGATGATGGCTCGGTGGTTCCTGGCATTTGCTGCTCTTGCAGAGAACCAGAGCTCGGTTCCCAGCTCTCTGGTCACTCACAACCACCTGTAAATCTGGTTCCAGTGGGATGCACTGCCCTCTTCTGGTCTCTGTGGCCAACTGCACTCACATGCACATACCTATATACACAATGCCGAATTTAAAATGAAATTATAAAGGCAATGTCATGTTTTAAGCAAATGTATGGTTTTGTTCTGGGTTGCATTTGTGACTGCATTGGTTGCTTGTCTCATTCCTGCTATAAAATCCCTGACAAGGCCACTTAAGGAAGAAAGTCTGCTTTTGACTCACGTTGCAAAGGCACAGTTCATTGAGGCAAGGGAGTCGTGGCATCAGGAGCTGAAGACTGCTGCACCTGCCCGTTGCAGCCCAGAAGTAAACAGAGATAAATGCTGGTACTCAGCTCACTCTCTCCTTTCCTGTCAGTCTGGGATCCCAGACAAGGAGGATGACACCATCCACCTAGGTCCTCTCTCCTAGGTTAACCTAATCTTAATAATCCCTCTTAGGAATGCTCAGTTGTCTCCAGGATGAGTATATATCTTTTTAATTTGATAATATTAACCACTATAACTGGTATCTTTGATACATATGGACCATAGAACATGTGTGCATGTGTGTGTCTGTATGTGTTTGTGTCTATGTATATCTCAGTCTGTGTTTGTATGTATATGCATGTATAGATATGTATATTGTGTGTACATATGTGTGCCTTTTGCGTGCATGTATACATGTGAACATGAGCATAAATGGCCTTGTGGGGCAAGGAGAACAAATCAAATTCACTAACACTGGAAATCCACGGGGCTACCTGTTACTCTTTGAGATGGATTCAGAGGACCGGAGGGGAGGTATCAAGGTGCTGTTGCGGTCAGGCACACTTAAAGTCCACACCTACTGCGGCCACAAATGAGCCACAATCTGAAGTACTCAACTAGCCAATTCTACACGGGTTCCAATTCTCAGCTCTTCATTGGTCCCAACAGGAGGAAAGGCATGCCATGAAGTCAGTACGGGCCATGTGCCCTCGTGCACGTTGGAGGGCCTCCTGTTTATTTGCAAAGAAAGCCACAGTTGCCTTGTAAAGCCCAGAATTAAGTGTCCTAAACAGATTTCCATGTTTACAGGACTCTTTCAAACTGCATTACTTTCCCACTAATAAAGTTTTCCTCCTAGCTGCCGCAGTAGACAAAAACATTTTACAGCTCGCCTTTAAAAATGATGTGGCAGGAGACTGATAACACAACCAGAAATGTGATTCCCCTGATTGGGAATAAAACAAGCCCTCGTGGGCATTCCTCCACAGTAACTAATAGGCTCTAAGCACAAATATCTCTGGTTTTGGAAACATCCAAGAGTAAATGCCTGCTGTGCATTTTGCAACAAATTGACACATTTTCTTTGGCTATTGTGTTAGGCTGGGTGACCACACTGTACCCTTGGCTTTCAGAACTATTTTTAATAATGCATGCTGTGTCTGTGCTATGTGGTGACAGCGACCATGCAGGGGCAGGTTTGATGACAACCCAGCACCACGCCGGTGTTCGTGCTGGCTTGGTGCTCATCACCATCCTGCCAGCTCTGCCATAGGAAGAATGAAAATTCTCTCCTTTTGTTGATGTTGTTTTATGTTTCCTAATCCCATTCTCTATGCTGCCTGCGAGATGTATCACAGGACCCTCTGTGGTACTTTGGGCCCTGCAGAAATGTGTTCACAATGCTTTTCTGATCTCAGCTCCACATCTCTGCTCCTGACTCCTCCCTCTAAATGTGAAGGAGACATTTTTTTCACAGTGGGAAAAACCTGGTCTTTGGAGGTATAGGCAGGCCTTGGTTTGAATCTCTACACAGCTTCTGTGCTGACTGTAGTCCAGTGGCGGTGACAAAATACCATAACAGAAAGCAATTTAGGGAAGAAGGGTTTGTGGGGTTTTTATAGTCTGTTGTTGCAAGCAAGTCTATTCGGAAACTTAACGATATCACACCTGAGTCCAGAACAGAGAGGGAATAAATGCATGCCAGGACCCTTGCTTGCTCACCTGCGTGCTAGCTGTTCTTTGTTTTGTTTTGTTTTGTTTTCTCAATTGTATGCAGCTCAGAATCCATCCTAGGGAATAGTGCTGCCCACAGTGGGCTGGATCTTCCTACATCACTTAACAATCAAGACAATTCCCCAGAGATCTGCCCACAGGCCAAGCTAGTGTAGATAATTGCATATCATGTCTCTTTTCCCAGGTGATAGCAGGTTGTGTTAGGCTGGCTATTAAAATGAGCTAGCACAGCCTCTTATGAGGGTTTATGGCTCAGAGTAGATATTTCTAAGATTTTACTTCATCACTTGATGAGCCAGAGAAAGCAGAAAGGAAAGGGAGAAGCCAGTCTCATGGTCTCTTTCAACAACCCATCCCCAATAACATGAAGACATTTCCCACCTCTTGAAGGTTCTACCACCTCCTAGGAGTGATGCTTGGGAACCAGTCCTGTAACATATGGACTTTTGAAGGATATTAGTCATGTTTAAGCCATAACAGGGCCATGCGTCTGTGGTCCCTCCCTGATGAAACATCATTAGGCAATATGTGAGAACACATAGTTTCAGGGAGCCAACTAGTTCCTCTCCCACCACATCCCAGACCCTTCGGACCAGTTGGAGTTTCTAGCCTCGTTTCTGTCTCTGTGGTAAGACATCCTGATGCAGCTTCTGGGAGGAAGGAATTATTCCAGCTCCCAGATCCAGGTCATCATTTCAGGGAATTCAAGACAGGAACTTCAAACAGTTAAGTCACATCAAGAGTCAAGAGAAATGAATGAACGTGAGCTCGCTCGCCTGCTTGCTGGTGCTCAGCTTGATTTCTCCGCTTGAGCGCAGTTTAGGACCCCGTGCCCAGAGAGTGGTGCCACTCTCAGCAAACTGGGTCCTCCTACAGCGAGGAGTTTTATTAAGACAGTCCTCACAGGCATGCCACAGGACAAGCCAATGCAGACAGTCCTCCCCTGGGACTCTCTTCCCAGGTGACCCTCAGTTGTGTCAAGTTGACAATTAAAGCCGATCATCACAGGGGTGGAGTGATGGCTCTCGGTGGTGAAGAGTGCATACCACTCTTGTAGGAGTTATACGTTTGCTGCCCAGTGCCCCTGATGGAGATCTTACAATCATTTATCACTCCAGCGCCAAGGGATCCTATGCCCTCTGGTACCCTCACTCACATGCACATGCCCACTTATACGCACGCAAATCCACATAACTAAAAATAAAGTAAATCTTTCCATGGAAGAAAGAAAAGCTAACCTTCATACAGAGTTCCTTAAATATGCCTTTTACCATAACTTAGCCCAGAAATGTCTGTTTGTGGTACTGGGATTGAACCTGGAACCTCGCATATGCTAAGTGAGTACTCTTCTACTGAGCTACAAGCCTAGCAGCATGAATGTTTTATGGAAAGCTCACCATGTGTCCAGGATCACACTAGACACTAGAACTGTAGTTCTCAACCTATAGATTGCAGCCCCTTGGGTATCAAATGACGCTTTCATAACGGGTCACCTAAGACTATCAGAAAACACATATTTACATTGTGATTCACGACAGTAGCAAAATTACAGTTATGAAGTAGCCATGAACATAACCTTATGACCAGAGGTCACCAGAACATGAGGAACTGTATTAAAGCGTCACTGCATTAGGAAGGTTGAAAAACACTGCACTAGAAGATTACAAATGGTTTCACAGACTGAAGAGATGGCTCAGTCAGTACAAGGCTTGTCATGCAAGCATGGGGATCTGAGTCCAGTTCCCAAAAGCCATGTAAAAATCCAGAAATGATAGCATGTCCCTCCAAACCAAGTGCTGAGAAAGTAGAAACAGGTAAACCCTGGAGCTCACCGGCCAACCAGTCTTGCATATTGGGCAAGTTCCAGGCCAGTAAAGGAACCCGTCCTTAAAAAATACATAATGCCTGAGGAAGAATACTTGACACTGATCTCTGGCCTCCACACACATGTTCACAGACACACACATGTGCATGAATCTGCACACACAAGAACACACACAGCATTTTATATTTATATTCATAGCAGATTCAAAGTCCCAATTGTCATTGTCCTATCGGTCCAGCTCAACTACCACCTGCTTCAAGAAACTTCTGACCCACAGGTAGAGTGGATTGCTTTCTTCTATATGGCGACAGATAGGGTGGATTGCTTTCTTCTATATGGCCACGGGTTGCTACCCTGTCTTCTGGGAAAGCCTCCTCACAATGTCCTTTGCATTTACATTCCATATGTGGTGCAAACCCCACCCTCACCCTCAAAAACTCCTTCAAGCCCAAGTTCATGTCTTTCACGGTCTCTGTGCCCTGATAAGAGACATCCCTCTGCACTGCAGGAGTACACGGTGTTACTGGGTTTGACTGTCCGGAGAGCAGCCGTCTGCAGGGCCTGACAGCTGCTGTTATTCCAGTGCTCCACTCATTCCCCCTCACTCCAGTGCCTTCACAAGCTGCTTCTGAACCACTGGTTAGAAAGGAAGAGTCGGGCAGGTATCACGGTACGGAGATGTGCTCAGCGCAGGTCCCCCGGCTGACGGAAAGAGCACATTGAGCACTGCTCAGGGCACCATTACGTTAATTCCAGGCAAGGTCAGCCATTGTCAATCAAAGAAATGAATGAGGTGAGGTTTGAAGGGCAGAAAAGAGAAGATCCAATTACACAATCTGAAAGAACTTTGTTTAAAATAAAAATGACTAGCGATCCCAGAGAAGTTTTCTCTTTCACTAGCTCTAACTGAAACACTCCTATTGGTAAAGACTTTTAAAGACTTGGATATGACATGCCTGTACTTGTTTTGAGAATTCCTTACTGGAGGATTTCTATTTTTGTGAAGAGACACCATGACCATGACAACTCTTATAAAAAAAAAAATAAGTGTTTAATTGGGGCTGGCTTACATTCAGAGGTTTACTCCATTGCCATCATGATAGGGAGCAGGGTGGCATGCAGGCAGACATGATGCTGGAGGGGTAGCTGAGAGTTCTCCATCTCGGCAGACAGCAGGAAAAGAGAGTGACTAAAACCTCAAAGCCAGTGAAACACTTCTTCCAACAAGGCCACATGTCCTAATCCTTTCCAATAATGCCACTCCCTATGAGCCATTTGCGGGGAGGGCATTTTTATCCAAACCACCCCAAGAGGGAACAGCTGCCACTCCTCATGGGGTCCCCAACCGCAAACCAAAGCAGAATTTCACCCAAGTTCACTCTGGAAGCCAATGGATTTATTGGGTTTGCTTACAGAGCATGGGTAAAGGACAATTTCAAGGGGCATAACTGACTACAAAGCAGACACAGGTAAAAGTCTTCTCTCAGCATGGATGATGACCTCCACGTAGTAGGATGGTTAGAGTCTCTCTTCCATGAACTTCCACTAGCCTATATGCTCCCAAGACCCTGAAGCTAACCTGCAATTAGGGCAGAATTAGATTTAAATGGCTGGACTCCGGTGAGGGCCCGGTGGTCCTCCTTTTCTGTAAGGGGAAGTTACAATCACTTGGATTGACTCTTGCGAGCAGGCACAGCTGACCTATTGAAGATTATAAAAGATCACATCCTACAGTAGCACTTTCATGCACAAACATTTTATGAGGACAAACTGGAAGAAAGTTTAAACCTTAATAACAATAGCTATTAGTTATTAGGAATATAACATGCTGAAACGATTAAACGATATACCAGCTTAATGAACACACAGAACGATATAGAGGGAACATGTCTATTCTGTATGAGAACAGCAGAGCACAGAGTTGTTAAACCACTTGTCCACTGGTCACATGGTGGGAGAGGATATTTTATGGTTCCAAAGTTAGTATTCTGGGACTGACCAAATGGCTTCACCTATAAAGTGCTTGCTCTGCAAGCAGGAAGACCTATGTTTGGCTCTCCAGAACCCGCTGGGGGCAAAAAGGGCTTAGTAGCTCACGCCTGTAGTCCCAGCACTGGAGAGGCCATCAGGAAGTTCCCTGAAACTTACTGGTGAACCAGTGTAGCTAATTTCCAAAGTCAAGGTTCAGTGTGACACTGTCTCAACAACATAAAGAACAATTGAGGAAGGCACCCAATGTTAACTTCTAGCCTCCACATGCATGAACATGTGTACATATATACATGATACACAAGTTAACATCTTATTCAGCCCTTTAAATCAACTCTTCCATGTTCCTAATGTTCCTAGATTTTGTCTATCTTTGTACTTTTGCCTTGCCCCCAAAATGTCAACTGGACCTGTTCAATGTCTCTATGTACTGAGCTAATTCTGTCCAAGACAGGTGGCCTGGCCTGAACCACAGTGTGACCAGTCCATGAACCTCTCTGCCTCTGTTCTTACCCACCATATGTTATTTCTCTGTTTTAAAAAAAAATCCTTCAAGCAAGTATCAGGTGTCCCCACTCCTCTGATCAAACTTGACAAAGCTTCCTGTTGACTTAAGAATACAAGCCTTGGTCAAACCGTAGCCTGTGAAACCAATCTCAGTCAGATCCTTTTGAGCCTTAGATCCCGTGATCCTTCATCTCCCCCAACACAGCACTCTGTGGCTTCCTTCTACTTCCTCCCTGGTCCTCTAGACACGCAACTGCTGCTTACTTGCCTGACATATTTTTCTCATGGGCCTTTTTTCACCTTCTAGGACATCACTGAGACCTTTCCTATCTTCTGACAAGTGGACCACATACCACATGTGTGTGACTGCTCCTGGATAGATGTGGATGAATATCTATTCAGCTCAGACAGGGCAGCAAATTAGGTGCTTTTGCCACTATGATAAGACACCATGAACAAAAGGGACTTGCAGAAGAAAGAGCTCATTTTGGCTCATGGTTCCAGAGAGTAAATCCATACTGATGAGGGAGGACAGCAAGCAGCCAGGGCAGGAAGTTGAGAGAGTTTATCTTCAGCCCATACACAGAAAGTAGAGAAAGTGAACTAGAATTTGAGCAAAACGGTGAAATCCCAAAGCTGCTCCCAGTGATTAAGGCCACACCTCCCAAGGTTTCCAGAACCTCCCCAAAAGCCCAAATAAGGATTCAGATACCTGAGCCTATGGGATCATTACTCATTCCAACCACTGGGGTCAACAACAGATCAAAGAACCCAGTGAGTAGTTTAGTAAACCAGGGAGTTCACTGTGGCTACTTACAGGACATGGTTGACTCAATGGCAACAGTAACCACCCAAAATCCCTCTCCTACATGGATGCAAACTCACAAAATCTGCATCCCTTTGCTCCACACGCAACTCATAGACAGCTTGACTGGTCCCAGAGACCTCTCTCCTGCAACTGTTTACTATTTTCATAAATCTACAAAGGGAGTTTATGAATCTTGAAACTTTTAGCCCTCTGAGATCTGTAAGTTTAGTTTATCTCCTGAGTCTTACGAACCTTCCTCCTCCCTCCAGGTTGGAATGTTTCCATGTAGAAAATAAATCTCTTCTTTCCAGGAGAAATCACCTCACAACAAATATCTCATCTCCCTTATCCATCCCCAATCCTTTGTTATATTTTATTTTCTGGATGAGTTGGGGCTCTTTAGATAAACAAAATTGAGTGTGTGTGAGAGGGAGAGGCAGACAAACACAGAGTGAAAGATGTAGACACAGAGATTCCTTGTGTTAATTGGCTCACATAATTATGAAGGCTAAGAAATTACACTATGTGTTATCTACAGGCAGGAGGAACAGGAATCACGTTATAATTCAGTCAAGACCACTGGCTTGAGAACCAAGAACAACTCCTTTAATAAAGCTCTGTGTGTTCAAGAACCAAGAACAACTCCTTTAATAAAGCTCTCTACATTCAAGAGGCCAAGAACAAAGAATTCTGGTTCCTTGGGAAAGGAGGCAGGATGGCTAGCTCAAGTAGAGAAAGAGAATCATTGGTTCTCTACCTTTGTGTTCTACCTGGGCCTTCAGCGAACTCTGGCAGACCCCGGAGGACAGAATGGCGCCCACCCACACCAGGAAGGAAGGCCACATGTTCTTTTCCCACCAACTGACTCAAATTTCAACTCTCACAAAACTCCCTCAGAGAAGCACCAGAAATAACATTTTGCTAGCTAGTTAGGCTTCTCTTCACCTAGTCCAATTGCCTGTACGATTAAGCAACTCATCTTTATCTAAAATTATATCAATTTTGTGCCTTAAATAATTGCTATTGTCTCCTAAACTTGACCCTTCAGACAGATCATCAACTTCACTAATGTCTCCCGCACTTGTGAGAGCAGATGATGTGGACTAGATGGTTACTGACTCAATTTATCTCCGTCTAAAACCTATGTATCCCTCAAAACCCGGGTTAGAGAACAACAAAAGTTGTAACCTAAACACCAAGTTAGCCATCTCAGCTAAACCCTTCGTGTCTCTCTGCACCCTTAGAATAGTCATCAATACCTTTTGTAACTGTCCATCTCCCACACCAGGTCATAACCTCCTCTTGCCTCTCATTACTATATCCTTGTTCTCCAAGACAGCCTGATAAAAAAGTAGCAGTACATGTTCGTTAAATCAATGAATAGACAAACTGTTTATCATGAGGGGTTATCCTGTGGTCGGGGAGCAGGTGAGGGTATTCACGCAGGCCAGCAGTCAGTGTCAGATGTCTTCCTCAGTCACTCTACAACTTAGTTTTTTGTCACACAGTTTCTCACTAAGTTTGGAGCTCACCAATTTTACAGGACTGTGGCCAGCAAGCCCCCGGGAGCTTCCTCTCCCCACTCCCTCTAATCTTACAGCTCCAGTGCTGAGATAACAGGTGCACCCTGTTTTACATGATCCTGGGGATCAAACTTGAAGCCCTCTATTTACTTGCACAACCAGCACTTTATTTACCAACTAAGTCAAACCCCAAGCTGTTTTTATTGTTTTTATAGACGTTGTTCGTGTTCATTTGAAGGCGTGTCTTTAAGTACATTTAGAAGAAACTACAGGAGAAAGAAAGATCTTTGAATTTGTTTACAGAACCAGTCTTGAAGTTTATATTGAGAGCAGGCCTGGCCCAGGTCCACTGTTGGAAGGAAGGGACATTGAAATAATGGACAATGATAGCTTAGAAATGATTAAATCTTTGTTAAATGGCTGCCACAGATGTTTAGCGGACTTGGATATCCCAAGAAGCCATCTACTTCAGGAACACCCATCCCTATGAGATGCCAGCAAGTCAATAAAGCCTTGCCCAAAAGACACACACTTTTCCAAGGCAACGGGGTGGCTATATTCCCTTAATTCTCTGGCTACTTCTAGCACAGCATACATAAACCAATTAATTCCAAATGCTTGAGTCTGCTTAGCTTTGACAATTCTTTCTTTGGCCCTGTAAATACAACTTTCAGGGCTTTTCTGTATTGAAGGTTATCTCTGAAAATGCCTGATCTCACCATAGTAGGTCTGAGTTTCTAAACTGTCTAGAGAACTCTGGAGATATCTAAGTATTGACCATGCTCCACCTACATTGTAACTTTGGCTGTCATTTGTCATTTATTAAATTCTGGGTTTTTTTTTCAGCAAAGAATGACCCCCTTCTCATGTGTCACTCCTCCAATTTCCTGGATCTTTATTTGAACTGTTGATAGAAATTTCCCCCCATTGAGCAATTTTGATCTCATTTTTTGAACAACAGCCTGCAGTAAATAATTCTTGTCTCTAAGACCATACTGACTCTCCCTAAATTGCGTTCTCTGGAAGAACAGCCTCATTTCTCCCATTTGAGTCTATTTAGTCGATACAGGTTCAAAAGGCCTGGGATATTGAGATTTATGGGAGCTCCCACATACAGTTCCGTAGTAAATTCCTCTAATACATCTACACACATTACAGAGCTGGATTCTGTTTTTCTGGTCCTTCCAATAGCAGGTGTTGACAAAAACAGCTATCACTCTGCCAGCATCACACCCTGCTTAGCTTCTCTCTGTTCGGAACATGGATTGCTCAGAGATTTGTGTTCGAGTTTTTGCTTGATTGTTTCTGCTCAACTTTGTGAGTTTAGTATTAGTTTCCTTTTGGAAGACTGCAATGGAAAATTGCCTTTTATTGGTGGCTTCTTACAGTTTTAGTGTCTTGCCATGAAACAGATTCTAATCTTAGCCCTTCCAAGATCAGACCCTCAGAGACCATGTTCCTTGGTTCTATCACCAAACATTACCTCAAATTCATCCTCATCAGTATCCTTTCTGTTCATCTAGAGTGAGTAAGAAATGGATTGTCACATCCTACAGTCTTCTTATTATCAGAATTACAGAATTGTCCATCAGATTGGTAATAAAAGGACAGGATTAAGGATGGGGACCTGCTGTGAACACTTTACCACATGGTACATCATTATAGAATATCCTAAAGGACTACATCCCAAGATCATGCCATAAGGCAGACTGTGCAAACATCATAATCCAGAAACTTCTGGAAACATGGTAAATCAGTATACTCAACAACTCTTCAAAATATTATCAAGCTAACAAATAACTAAAAATAGTCTAAATAGTATTTCTAATGAATGAAAAAAGTCCTCATATCTCTAAGTTTAGTTGAGTATTTGAGTCATATTCAGTATAATGGTCTGTAAATCAAGCTTTATTTGTATAGAAATCTGATCTTTTTGGAATTGAGAAAAATGGAAGAATATTGTCATTTTGTTGCAATGGTCAAAGTTCAACTCAGCCTAACATGCTTTTCCACGATCAGCACTTACAATGGTCAGTATGTACAGAATAGTATAGACACAAAAATGTGTATGACAGTCTACAACTTCTATATATAATATATAGAACTTCTCTCAATAGAGAAACAACAATAATAATTAATTACAATTTGAATGTGAGATAGTAAGTGTAGGCATAGGGAGGATGGGACACGTGGATGGTCTTTTCACTAAGGGGAGAGTTCTAAAGAAGCAACCATTAGAACTAACCTTTAGATTGACAGTCTCTGAAGTTCATAATCCTCACCCAGTGTGAACACAATGGATTGTCTAGTCAAACATTTTAAGAATTATCATCAGAAGTCATAAAGATTAAGATTATGAAAAAATTAAGATGAGTACTTAAATCCTCAAAGTATAAAATCTGTGTGTGTGTGTGTATGCTTGTATATATATACTTGGTAAAAATACTCATAACGAACATAGAGCGAGAACTACTCCTACAAGTTGGCCTCTGACCTACACACTCACAAAGAGAGACAGACAGACAGACAGACAGATAAATGCAATTGAGAAATTAAAATAAGATCCAGAATGAGGGGTAATGGATTGCCTCCAATGGATAGATTAAAATTAAAAACTGACAGGTCTTACAGATATTTTAGGAAGGAGAATGCAATGAATCAATGCTTTCAAAACTCAGAAGTAAAAATGACTTTGAACACAGAAGTTATACCAAGCCAAGTTCAAGGACATAATAAAAGACACTCTCAGATATGCATTAACTCATAAAGTTTGCCTCCACAAGTACTTTCTGAAAGAGCTGTTGAGAAGAGTCCACTAGAACAAAGTTGAGAAAAATAATTAAGCTAGATGTAAGAATGTAAGATAGAATATTTGAACTGGAGAAATGATGACTCCATGATTAAGAATACTTGCTCCCCCTGTAAAGAACCCAGGTTTGGTTCTCAGCTATAAACTTCTGTAACTCTAGCTCCATGGGATTCAACACCCTCATCTGGCCTAAGCAGGCACACAGGTACACACATGATGTACAAACATACATAGGCAGGCAAACACTTGTACACATAAGTAAAAATGTGTGTGTGTATGTGTGTGTGTGCAAAAACAGTATAACCAACTTAAAACATTGAAAGAAAACCCAGGCTAAGAGTAGGCCTAATAGACTCTAGGAAAATTAAAATGTAGTTATTTTTAAAAGCCAAATATGGCAGATTTGTCCATGTTCTATCATTCATGTGTTGCCTTCAGCAGTAGGATCTTATCATCAGGTTTTGGAGAGTGACCACGAGCACTGGGAATAGCTTGCTATGTTTGGGAGTCTGTGGGTCCTCAGCGGCCAACAACTTCAAAATCCAGTCCGCACTAGCACTATTGTTAGCCTGTGGTGTCTAGTGAAGGCATAGTTTCCCCTTTATAGGGTAATGTGTTTCTTGTGTTTTTTCTCTGGCTCTTTTTGTTTATTTTACCTTGTTTTTATTATTACTTTTAAGATGCCTTTTTTTCTATGAAAGAGATAGAAAAAGAAAGAAAGGGTATAGACTTGAGTGGGTAGGAACACATATAGACACATATTTGCACATGCAGAAATTCTGTAAAAACAAACAAACAAAACTGAAAACCATAATATATAAGCAAAAGACATGTGAGGTTAAAATCAAATTCCCATAAACAAAGAGAAACAAAACCTCCAAAACACACCATTGAGTTCATTTTGTATGGAGCCTGTTCTTAAGTGTGCTTTGTATACCCAGTGAAACTTCATTAAAGAAAAATAATTTTGTCATTGAAAGTGGTTACCAATTGAAGACAGATTCTGGGTTAGGGATGGGGACTTTTGTCTACTTCCCTCTCAGTGCTGGGACCCCATCTGGCTTCGACCTATGTGAGCCCTGTGCATACTCACAGAGGCTCTGTGAATTCACATATGTGTCACTCCTGATGTGTCTAGAAGACCTGTTTCCTTGGTGCCTTTCATCTCCACTGGCTCTTACAATGCCACAAATTTTCATAGTTCCTTGAGTCCTGTGGGGAGGGATTTGATGGCAACATCCCATTTAGGGTTGAGCATTCCAAGGTCTCTTTCTGTACACTGTCTAGTTGTGGGTCTCTATAATGTTTTTTTTTTTTATCTTCTACAGGAAGAAGTTTTTCTGATGGTGGCTGAGAAAGACACTGATCTTTAAGTGTAGCCGAATGCCACTGGGAGTCATTTATCTGCTAGATTCCTTTAGCAGAACAATCATATTTAGTTTTCCCCTAGGTCTGTGGACTATTTAGTCTCAGGTTCTTGGCCACCATACCAGTGTCAGGCTTGAGGTCCATCTCACGGAGTGAGCCTTAAATCCCATAGAGTGGTTGGTTACCCTCACAACTATTGCACCAGCATATCTTACAGGCAGGTGGCCATTGTAGATCAGAGGGGTTTTCAGCTGGTTTGGTGTTTATGTTACTCCTCTGGTAGTGTCCAGAGTATCTTCCAGTGCCATGGACACTAATCAGGAGTGAAGGCTCAAGGTAGGCAGCGGCTCAACTTCTCTGTGCTCAGTTAGTTATATTGGTGTTGTCTCCAGTGATAGAACCTTAACATCAGTTTGTGGAAAATAACCAATAGCCTTGGCAGCTTTTTGGGTTTTCTTGGGATTTCTATGGAGTTCCTTTGGCCTACAACTTGATTAGATGTAACCCATTACCAACACCAGAAGTTTGATTTTGTGGCAAGGGATGTCTAGTTGGGGCTGTTGTGGAATATTTTAATATGTGACACATTTGCTTATGCTGTGGAACATTTGTTTTAATGATGCAAAGATGTGCTACATTCTTATGCTGCATTTGTTTAACTCTCTGAAGCTGTGTTATTTTGCCTGCCTAAAACACCTAATTGCTAATTGCAAGGTAGGAGATGGATAGCCAGGACTGGCAGGCAGAGAATAAATAGGAGAAATCTGGGAAGAGGGATCAAGGAGCAAGAAAAGAGGGGCCAGCCACACAGCCCCACAGCCAGACACAGAATAAGAGGTAATGAAAAGGTATACAGAAATAGAGAAAGGTAAAAGTTCAGAGGCAAAAGGTAGATGGGATAATTTAAGTTAAGAAAAGTGGCAAGAAACAAGCCAAACTAAGCAAACATTAACAAGAGCAAGTCTCTGTGTGTATTTATTTGGGAGCTGGGTGGTAGGCCCCCCAAAGAGTAAAGAATAAAAACAACCAACAACATGGGGCTTTGTCTCGCTTGTTATTTGGTGATTACAAGTTAGTTTTCTTACATATATGTATGTATTTTAAGAAGCTTCTGTTCTATCAGGTTTCCGAAACACTCCTCAGGTGATCCTTTGTTTTAGCTGTCTCTCCCTTCATGCCCTCTCTTACCCACCTCTTCCTTTCCTGTTTGATTTTCCTACTACAGTGTCTCCACCCCAATTTGTTCATAACTATCTATTCATAACTATTCTATTTCCCTGCCCTAGGAGGATCCTTCCCTCCCCAACTAGTTCCTTGCACTATAACTAATCTGTGTAATTATATGGATTGTAGCCTGCTTATCCAAAACTTAACAGCTAACATCCACATATAAGCAAATACATATCATATTTGTCAAATGTCACTTGGGCTACCTCTATTGGGATGATTCGTTTCTAGCTCCATCCATTTGCCTGCAAATTTTATGATTACAGCTTGTTTTAACAACAGAGTAATAGTTTATTGTATAAATGCACCACATTTTATTTGTCTGTTCATCCACTGATGGATATCGAGGTTGTTTCTAATTTATGACTATTTTTGGATAGAGCAGCATTGAACATGGTTGAGCAAGTGTCTCTGTAATAGGATGTGAAGTCCTTTGGGTACATGTCCAAGAATGGAATACCTGGATCTTGAGGTAGATATATTCCTAGCTTTTTGAGGAACTACCACACTAATTTTCATAGTGTCTTTATAAGTTTGCAATCGATGAGTGTGCTAACTCTTTTTAGAGGTATGTATATATTTTAGAAAGCTTCTACTGTAGTAGGTTTCAATAGTAGTACAAATATCATGGGAGAAAATAACCACTTTCTGATGGGATCTAATCCTATTCCACAAGGTCAAATTCATACTTGGTACCATTATTGGGCCAGCAGCCTTCAGCCAGACAAATCATATACTCCAGAGGAGAACTTACAGTTAGTACCCTGTTAAATGGGCATAGTTTTACCCTAATGACTTGTTGCTATATCCATTAATTAGTGTATCTGTCAACCCTCATCAGCATAATGCAATTAATACAGAGACTTACAGCTGGTCAAGGCACAAAGAATAAGAGACTGTGGACATTCAGCCCTTAATTGAGCATGTACACAGCCAGGCAGTAGTACATAAAAACGCACAGTGGTGCGGCAGTATGCAAAAAACCTGCACAAACTAAGCCAGACAAAATCTCAGCTTGGCAAGGGGAGAAGAGCACAGACTCTCCCCCTCCAGATGAAAACCTATTGGCAATTGATAGCTGCTGAGAGAGAGAAAATCGGTTTTCTTTAAGAATGTAGCTTCTGGTAAGCCAATTATACTATAGTGGAAGGCCACCCCTCCAACAATAGAGGCAGCACAAATTACATTTGCTGGGTTAAAAAGAAAAGAGAATACAATACATTGAATGGATAGGGAAGGGAAAGTGGATTCTGGAGGGATTGAAAAGGGGGGGTGAATGTGCTCAAAATGCATTACATGAAATTCTAAAAACACTAATTTTAAAAATGAGAAAACAAAGAAAAAAAAACAAGCATAGCCAGCAAGATGACTCAGAGGGTGAAGGCACTTTCCACCACGGTTGATGAGCTGAGTTCAGTCTCCAGGACCCACAGGCGAAGGAGACACTCACCTCCTCCAAGTAGTCCTCTGAACTCCACATATTAACATGTACACACACAAAAATAAGGAAATGTAATTTTAATTTTTTAAAGCTATCACGCTATAATAATTTGAAAAATCAAGAATTCCAACAGATCAAGATAAAAAATATTTCTACACTTCCCCATCTCCAGCTAATCTCCCCAGGACAGGAAAATACTAGGAAAGGTATCTAAGAACTTAATTTTTATACAGAGAGATAAAAAGTCTTATTTTAGGAGAGTATATGGCTCATAAGTTTTATACTAAACTGAAGACGTTTCTGCACCCTGACTAAACAAACCTTAAAAGTAAATTAGCACTGTACATAAAGATACTGGTTCTTAAGTTATATTAAAACCTTAGTTTTACCCTTAGCCTCATCCATTTTCTTTCCATTCTATCCTGAGTAATTCAATCCAAAAGCCACAGATGAAAGAGAAACTTTCAAAGCCCAAGTGAGTATCAGAGATTTACAGGGCAAACAGGACACTCCCATGTGTGTGAGGGCAGAAAGGAAGCAGAGGAGCATCCCTGGGGTGGTGTGCTAGAATTTGGATGCACAGAGGAAGGCATTTCGAGAGAAGGAGGGGTCAGGGGCTGAACACAATGCTTGCTTCTGGAATGGAGATGCTGCAGGAAGAGGGCTGGTGCAGAGAGGCAAGAATTAGCTGGATGAGGGGTTACTTCATGTGTACGCAAGGAGCGGAGCAGCCCAGCCCATGGTGTCTGCATCTGAGCAGTAAAGGATATCATCTGTGTAGAAAAGTGTTCCAGCATGAGGTGAAGCAGACACTTAGACAGGACCAGGACAGCAAAGGTGCATGAATGGTGTCATCAAGGATGTGAGGGGCTCCTGTGTAGCCCTAGAAGTAGAAGGTGTCAGCCCAGGTCCCAAGCATTTTCAGAGGATAAGGGATGAAGAGGAAATGTGGGTGGGATGGAAGGACAGGAACAAGAGGAGGGAAGGGGGGAAAGGGAAGAAAGGGAGAGGGTAAATGGAGAGGGAAGAAGCGGAAAAGAGACAAATGCCTTTGGAAATAATGGGCTCTAAGGGTAGGTAAGAGAAAAGGCAGCATGTGTCTAGAACATTACACCAGAAAGCGTGGAAGTGTTCTTCAAAGGGTATGGATATATCGAAAGATCGTAGAAATGAGTTTGAAAGGGTTTCTGCTGGCCCAATCTAAAACAATTCGAGTGTCACAATCTTGATAGGAATGGATTATGACTTATTTAATAAAACAGGAATCCATATCTAATACAGATGGTTGGATGGATGGATGATGGGTAGGGGAATGGTTGGTGGATGGGTAGGTTTATGGTGGATAGACAGGCAAGCAAACAATAGGAAAATCCTTATTTAATAAAGATACACTATTTTCGGGTATGATAAAACATTATATAAGGAATTTTATCAAGGACAGTTCCCTATACTGTACTTAGATTTCTCTAATTTTAAAACTATTTCCACAAACAGCCTCCTAATTACAAATACACTAGATGAGGATTTAGGACACCTGCCCAGGAAGGCAACTGCATATGAGCATCACCATGTCCTCTGCCTTAAAAGGAACAGAAGGGAAAGCACTATGGGAGACACTTAAGAACTAAACATTTTCTTAAACACATCAATTGTTTAAGCAGCTGGAGCTGTTGCACACACCTAATTTGGGAGGTTAAGGCAGGAGGATCACCACATGTCTGAGGTGAGATAGGGCTGCATAGTGAGATCTTATCTTTAAAAAAAAGCAAATATCCTATGCAAAACATTCCACTTCTAAAAGCTAAAGTAGGGTAGGGAGGTATGGCTGCACATGCATGAGGGCCTAAGTTTAGATTCCCCAAACACACAATAGCACGTGCATCTGTCGTCCTGTGGGGTGGGGGCGGGGGATGACGACAGGAGAAGCCCCAGAAATTCATGGACCTGGTATAGGCAGATATGGACCCTGCCTCAAACAAGGCAGAATGTGAGAACCAGCTCTCCAGGTTGTTTTCTGACCTCCACAGGCATGCCATAGTATGCACACACCTGCACACACAGAAAGAAAGCAGGGAAGAGGGAGGGAAGAGAGTTATATCTTCCATGAGCGGCCTCCACTCCTCAGCCACCTTCGACTGCTCCTTAAGTGTGTTTGCATCATACCTTAACGGCCATCATCTAAGCATATTAACACAGCTAAGCATTTTAAACACAGCCATGAAGGAGTGAGAGAATCACATCACCCCATCAAACCTCCCGTTTAGAGCTGTTTCCTGGCCTCCAAATATTATCCCTGCACATCTTAGCATCCAAGTCCCAATGCCCAACAAGGACCTGATGTGGTAGCCCAAAAGGCTGGAATCAGAGTTTCTGGATGCCAGAAAATGCCACCCAAGGATTTACACCACAGTGGTTTAGTCTCAGTCAAGCTGATACCTTCTGCCCCAATGAAAAAGATGAGTAATGCAGGCTCCCCCTCTTCCTAAATTCAAACATCAAGTCCTTGCCTCAAGAAAAGCAGATCAAGAATCTCTCTCTGGGAGATTCTATTTCCAGACAGCCCCCCTCCACAGAGAGAGAGAGAGAGAGAGAGAGAGAGAGAGAGAGAGAGGTGTTGGCTCCAACTGGGACGTGGGCAAACTGGTGATAAAGTTCTCCCCTGAAGACAGAGAGCTTCCATTTGCAGAGAAATGAAGCACGGGTGGGAGAGGAATGGAAAGAGCCAGCCGTCTGTCCCTTGGGCGAGGTTAACAAAATCAGTTAAAGCCGCCATTTCAAGGTTAAGGCAGGAGACAAACACATGGGGTGCTATAAATACGGTGTCCCTTTAGGCACCAAGGCATAGATTATGTCAAGCCCGGGGCTAAGTGGGATGCACAGTGGGTACCCATCACTGTAGGGGCTGATGGATTGACAGTCAGACAAATATGAAATGCAAGACTCACAGCTAGCCCATGCCCTGGGTGAAATCCCATTAAAACACACATCAAAGTTCTTGTGGAAGGAATAGAAAGTTAAACACAGAGAAAGCAGCCAGCCTGGGGGTTGAGAAAAGATGACTTCAGCCTGATGTGGGAAAGCAGAGGAGTTAGCATGCAACTAATGGCTCCACGCTCCCCACCAAGGACTGGTTCTGGAGCCCCACCCAAGGATCATGGGCACTGAAAAGCATCCTGATCCACAGTCTTGGTGTGGGTACCTGAGACAACTGTAGTAACATAAGAAACCTGCCGGCCTTGTACTGTGCATTCACTGAGGGCTTTGTGCAAAGCCTTTCCCTTCATTTCCCGGTGCCGTCAAGTCCACTTCACAGATGAAGAAACTTAGCTCTGATGAGTTTTTTTGTCCATATGAAATCAAAGTTGGTCTGGTGGCATCCTGATTTCAACCCCAGTACTCGACTTACATAAAAGGAAAAGGAAAAGAAAGCTGGGCCTAGTGGTGCACACAGAACTGGGATTGCTGGGCCCACTTAGTAGCTATCCTAGCCTAACCAGTGAGTGACAGTTCTGGATAAGAGTCCCTATCTCAAAAAACTGAAGCGCTGAAGTAGACAGCCCCTGAGGAATAGCACATAGTGTTGTTCTCTGTCTTCCACATACACATAAACACACAAACACACACATATAAATATCATTAAAAATATCACACAGTGAGTGACATGGGTCTTAGCCTATATTATTTCAAACTCTCAAGTTGTTGTCTCGGCTCTGGCAACATCACAGGTGCCCTGGATCCTCCTGGCCTTCACCTCACAGCAACTAGGCAGGAACAGTACACATAGGCTAATGGTCCTGTTCTCTAGTCTCCACAGCTGTGGGGCCCCCGAGCCCGGTCCTCCTCACACCTCTCCAGGGAGCTATGCTCATCATAACCGTTACTGCCAATACATTTGAAGCCCACAAGACAAGCACAGTGGGCACCTGTGGTTAGTGATGGCAGACGAGGAAGCAGCCAACAACTATGGCTTTTCTGGTTGGGAGGCCAAAAGTCTTTCAGTGGGAAAAGAACACCGCTAACCCCCTTTGTCATACATGTCCATTCTCGCATTCCCATGACTGCCTGGAAAACTCTCGCTGCAGCCACACTGTGAACATATGCTGTGAACATACACATGCCCACATAAAGGTGGACGTGCATCTCTAGCTTGGTTCTTTGGGGGTTCAGGATGAAGGAGGCCTTACCAATAAACCTTCATCCAACAAGGCCTTCCCTTCCCTCAGGCAACTACATAAAACACCTTCTAGCACACAAATTTTAGCTCAAAATGTGGGGACAGACACACAAATTAAACTAATGACCCTGTGATAACCAAAGTTAAGGTTAAAAAAAGGGGGAGGAAACTGTCTTCTCAGCTCTGGATTATTTGACTTGGCATAAGAATGTATCATAGTTTTGAGAGTTACAGAAGAATCAGAAGTAAGTAATTTAGTCCATGCTTTGTTGCTGGAATCAAACATTCGAGATCAAATCACTGACAACAAACAGAAGGAGGTGGGGGCTGGTGAAATGGCTTAGCCAGGACAAGCACTTGTTATGCAGGCCTACCGACCTGAGTTCAATGCTGGAAACTCATGTAAAAAGCCAGATGCAGCAGCATGGAATCCCAGCCTCCAGCAAGACTGTAAGTGGAGACAGGAGAATTGCCCTGATGCTCACAGGCTAGCTAGCCTGGAATACTCAGAGAAGCAGAAACAAGAGAGATGCTGTCTCAAAACAAGGTAGGACTTCTGGAACTTGGCCTCTGACCTCCACATGCTCACTGTTAACACATGCATACTTGCACTCATGTACACAAATCACACACTTTCATGTATGTGCATGTGTGTGCATGCACACACACTCATGCATTCACACACAAAGGCTAACAATATAATATTAACAATAATTTTTAGATGCATAATAAAAATAGAAGGGGGTTTCTTAGGGTGTGCTCATGTGAGTGTGTTCATGTGTGGGCAGGCACACATGTGTGTATTTATATGTGGAACCACAGGTCATTGTTGCATGTTGTTCCTCAGACACCATCCACCTTGTTTGTGGAGACAGGGTCTCTCACAGGTCAGGAACTCGCTGGTTAGGCGGGGCTGGATGATGGCTTAACCAGAGATAAACTGTCTGTCTTCTCAGTGCTGGGACTCTTAAGTGTGCAAGCAGCAAGCCTGGCTTCCTTTATGTTTGTGTAGCAAAAACTTGGCCAAATGAACTGACTCACCAGCCTCCTTTTGTGTTGCTTTTCCTGAGAAAAGGTGAAAAAAATAACTATTCACCCCAGATAGGACGCAAACAACTGACCAAAGCAGCAATTCTATCAATGTTCAAATTGGCAAACCCATGAGTTTATTGGGGTAGCTTACAGGAGTGGGGGTGAGGGTTTTCTTACAGGCACATGGATGACTCAAATGTAGTTATAGCACCAAAATGCTTAGCCCTGTGTGACCAATGATGCACAAAAGCTTTTCGAACATTTGAGCATTTCTGTACAACTTTCAGAAAGCAGGACAGCTTGGTGACATGTCTCCTCAAAACTAAGAGAGATGGCATTCCTGAGGGTGGCACTTGGGGTTATCCTCTGCTGTCCAATCG
The DNA here is from genome assembly GCA_001685075.1 of Bramus lutescens. Taxonomy (NCBI): domain Eukaryota; kingdom Metazoa; phylum Chordata; class Mammalia; order Rodentia; family Cricetidae; genus Bramus; species Bramus lutescens. The sequence goes on from LOEQ01011163.1 coordinate 25,962, forward strand.
TACATGCATAAATGTATACCTGCACCTACACACGTGCTAAAAAATACACAAATGTTCAACATCCATAGCCATCAGGAAATGCAAATCAAAACAGCTCTGATATTCCATCTTGCCTCTGTCAGAACGGCCAAGATCAAAAACACTGATGACAACTTACCCTGGAGAGGTTGTGGGGAAAAGGGAACACTCCTGCATTGCTGGTGGGAGTACAAGCTGGTACAGACCCTTTGGATGTCAGTGTGGCGATTTCTCAGAAAATTAGGAAACAACCTTCCTCAAGATCCAGTAATACTAAAGAATGAGCAATCATACCACAAGGATATGTGATTAACTATGTTCATAGCAACATTATTTGTAATAGCCAGAACCTGGAAACAACCTAAATGCCCGTTGACCAAAGAATGAATAAAGAAGATGTGGTACATTTATACAATGGAGGACTACACCACTGGGAAAAAAAAAAAAAAGGACATCTTGAAATTTGCAGGCAAATGGAGGGATCTAGAAAACCACTGTTATCTTAATTAGGGTTTCTGTTGCTATGATAAAACACTGGCCAAAAGTAATCTGAGGAAGAAGGGGTTTATTTCAGTTTACAACTTTTAGTCTATCATTTCGGGAAGTCAGAGCAAGAGCTTGAATGCAGGATGAGCACAGCAGTGCACTGTGTGAAAAACCAATGTGTCCTCATCCCCGCCTCCCTCCAGCCTCACCAGTTTTAAGTGCTGCACCTAGATCTTTGTCACCGTTGAGGTTGGAGGGGACTTTGGACATTGACCCATAAGGCTCAAATTTAAGTCCTGCAGCCAGCCTGAAGCACCCATGGAGGGGGGCTGCTTCCTGGCTTGCTCCTCATGACACCAAGGGTTACCTCCCTGGTGGTAGCACCCCCTACAGGGAGCTGCATCAATCATCAGTCAAGAAAATTCACCACAGGCTTTCCCACAGGCCAATCTGGTGGGAACATTTTCTCCACTGGGGATCATTTTCTTCCAGATGACTCTAGCTGGTGTTGACATGAAATGAGCCCACTCGCAGGACAAGCCTAGCAAGCCCTCCAAAGCCTAAGGCAGGGAAACCCTAACTTCCCCTTCTCAGCTGGCTCCCGACACGCATATGCACCAGGTACTTAGAGGAACAAAGCTTAAACAGCCACTTTGTCTCAAGGCGCCAGAGCCTTCCCAGCCCTCCATTTATCCTGCCAGCAGCCTGCTCAAGTAGTAACAGGTATCAATCTAATATATTGTGCAGCAAGCACCATTATTTTCTCCTCAATCTATTTTACCTGCCACCTCTCCCAGGGGCAGATTGGGAAAAAAATGTGGTAATTATATATTGATATAGTGTAGGCACAGGTTAGACACAGGGCCCAGTGCACTTGGCTTCCTTATTAACCAGCTAAAATGTACTCGGTGGGGTCCTTTCTGACTCCTTAAGAACTCTCTAAGGCTGAGCTGTTGTTTTGCTTTTTCAGATTTTTATCCTTGTTTAGAAAATTGGCCTCCTTTACCAAGACCGCACGGGTACTGTACCAAGGCAGAGTTTGGAGGCATGACCCTAGCATCACCCTCATTCGGAAAGGTTTCCATCTGAAGCCAGCTGTTAGCTTTAGCCAATGGACAATTTCTGAACAAAGACATAGGGCAGCTCCCTGAAGCTGCCTGCCTGGTCCCTGCTCTGCCTAATTAAGGACAAGTTAGTCAGCATGAAAAGTTCTTATTAGGAAAGGGTCATTCCACCATCGCTGTGGGCCTTCAGACAAAATAAATTACCTTATTGTGCAGGAACATAGAAATCCTTGAGTGTAAAGGGAGAGCTGTAAAGACAAAAAAAGAAGAAGGTATGGGAATCCAGGAATAGACTGCTCTCTGGGAGCATGTTCAGTCTTCACTTAGTCAATGCTGTGGTTTAAATGTCAACACCCCACCCCCACCCTCACGTGCTTGACAGCTGGGGTAAGGTTGTGGAACCTTGAGGAGGTGGAGCCTCACCGGCTGAGATCCCTGGAGGTGGGCCTTAAGGTTTTGTTGCCTTGCCTAACTTCCTGTTCATTCTCTGCTTCCTGACTGGATGCCAGGTGAGGCACTGCCTCCGACCCCTGCTTCCATTGCCTTCCTCTCCGTGATGGACTGTGTCCCTCAGCTATGAGCTAGAATGAAACCGTCTCCCATAGCACACTTCCTGCTAGGGATTTGGCCATAATGATGAGAAAAGTAGCTGATAAAAGTAGCTGTTTTGTCTGGAAGGCTTAAGTAGCAGGGGAAGAACCATTCCTTGAGGAAAAAGAGACATTTACGGTGAGGGTCAAAGTGGGGAAGCCATGGTGATCTTGGACTCAGGTTTCCCAAGCAGATCATAAAGCTAAGAGAAACCCACGTGTAGAGGAACCAAGTTGTTGCCTCTGAGGGTGCCTAGTTACTTAGCATCACCTATGGGCAAGATAAATGCAAATTCCAGCTAGGGCTCCACCCTTCCCAACTTCCCCGACCTCAGCTCTCCCCTCAACCTGCCACACTATCCAAGTCTGCTGGGGAACAGGCTGCTTGACCAGGAAGTCTTCTAGCCTGTGTTCTGCCAGCTCCCCTCTCAGGACCCTGGGAGAAGGGGCAGAATTAGAAAGAGGTAAGTCCAGGAGACCACTGTGCCTCCCCCAGCTGTGCCTCCCCCAGCTGTGCCTCCCCCAGCTGTGTCTCCCCCAGCTGTGCCCCGCGGACCACACAAAAGAAGCACCATAGCTAGCTGTCTTCTTCTAGCCTGTTCTTGTCAGAATGGAAACATGGTTCTTTGCCAAAAGTTCCCACAAGGTGACAAATCAGGATGACTTTGGAGTAAAACCAAGCTGACTCCGGTCAGACAGACCTGGAAGAGGGCAGAAGGAAAAATTTCTCCTTGAAGGAGGGCCTCTGCGAATTAAAAAACTCAAGTCCAGAATGCATTATCTAACTTATTAAATATAACCTTTTCTACCACTACCCTTTACCCTCCTCTGCACACAAATAATAATAATCCTCAGCCAGGGTAACTGTAGCAATAAAGTAATTAGAGGAGCATACTGTCTCCAAATGAAAGCACCAATACTGTAACTTCCAGTTAAATTTAATTACTAGCTAATTTTCTTTACAATAGATGACCTATTTTTTGAACAATATTCTCAGAAAAGAGATTATGTGCGAGCGTATAACTCTGTCCTATCTTATGGAAGCAAAGAACCATTTGCTGAGTTCTCTAACAAACGCAAGGGAAGGGATAAAATACAGCCCCACCAGGGAGGCAAGTGCTAAGCACTCCGTGTTCAGGCCTCTAACAATGGCAAGAGCTTTTAGATCTGCTGGCCCACATCCAGAGGACAGCCTTGTGCACCCGTGATGATTAATATTAACCAACAACAGAATCAAGAACAGCAAGAAGGCACTTCCCTGGGCATGTATATGGGGGAGTGTCTAGATTGTATTCAGTGAGATCAGAAGACCCTCGCTAAATGAGCAGTAGTGTTTTATGGACTGGAGACCTGAACTTAATGAAGAAGAAAAAGGAAGCTGAACTTCACCGTGACTCCGGAGCTAGGAAGGAATATACCTCAAACAGTGGCCAAAATAAAACCCTCCTTTCTTAAGATGCTGTGTCAGGTATTTTGTCACAGCAACAAGAAAAATTAATGAATACAGGGATTGAGTATGAACTATCCTATGTGTATAGATACCACCTCCTCACCTGCAGGTCTTACATACGTTCCCAGAGACCTCAGTGCCAGGACAAGAATGGGGCACTGGCCCAGAGAAGCCCTGAACATTTGGAGCAGAGTACAGAGGACTCTGAGCCACACAAAATCCCCAACTAGCAGCAAAGCAGGGAGATGTATCCATAAAGGCTTCTGGTTTGCCCATTTTCTTGCCAAAGTGGTGCCAGGCTGCACACTGTGAAGGGTAACGCATGGGTGATGATGAAATGGTAAGGCACACCATGGATAAATGGGAAAGGCGTCAGGATCATTCCAGTCCGGAGCAGCAGAATACCCCAAAGGCCGCTCTCCGCTTCCTCTTCATTCGCCTCATAATCAACCATGGGGGAGACATAAACATCCCATACTCTATCAGTTACTTTCCTCGCTGGTATGTCAAAGTCCCTGAGAAAGGCAACTTAAGAAAAGGAGGGTTTCTTTTTCTTCACAGCTTGAGGGTGCAATCCGTCATGGTCAGGAGGAAAGTTGGCAGAAGCATGAGGTCACATTGCCTCCATAATCAAGAAGGAGAGACTACATGTTTTCAAAGTTCTATAAAAACCTGGCAAGTGTAGGAGAACTGGATGCTATCTAAATGCATATGAGCTGCTACAATTAAATCTAGAAGATATAACTAAAGAACTCATTACAATGAGATAAAAGTCTCTCACAAAGAGAAGTCTGAGACCACTGATGAATTCATCAAACTTTCATGGAGAATCTAATGCTGATCCTCCTTATTTGTCCCACATAATGGAAAAGGATGAAACACTATCAAATTCGTTCTACGGAATCAGTATTATCCTGGTAACAAAATGAAGTAAAGAGACAACAAAAAAGAAAACCACAAACCAATTTCTCTTGTGAACAAAAATGCAAAAATTACCAACAAAATACTTTAAAACTAAATTCAGAAACACATTAATAAGATCATGCATCACGACCAAGTGAGCGTCATCCCAGAGATGCAAATCTGGTTCCACATATGTAAATCGGCAAGTGTAATATACCATATAAATAAACTTGAAGACTAAAATCACAAAATCTTCTTGATTGGTGTTGAAAATGCATCTGACAAAGTTCAAAATGCTTTCAGAATAAAAATCCTGTAGGCATTAGAGATAGATGGAGCCTATCTCAAAATACTAAAGGCGATATATGACAAAGCTACACCAACATTACACCAGTCAGAAACACACTAAAAGCATTTCTCATCGTTTTCTGGATTTTAGAGGAAATGCTTTTTCAAGATAGTTCTAGGAGTATAAAAGCAACTAAATAAGTAAAAGACAGGAAAGGGATGAAAATAAGAAATTAAGACATCAAATTGTTTTTATTTGCAGATTGCATAATTCTATACTTAAAATATCCTATAGAATTTGTAAGAAAACTCTTAGATCTAATAAACATGTTAGAGTTATATAATACAAAATCAATATTTAAAACAAAAACAGAACACTAGCCTTCATATATACCTAGTTATCATATATATATATATATATANACATAAACGCTCTGAAAAGGAAAATATCTCATTTGCAGTAGCTAAAAAAAAGCAATAATATACCTAGGAATAAACCTAAACAAATAAAACACCTATACAATAAAAACTTAAAGACCCTGAGAAGGAAAATCAAAGAACACGTTACAGGATGGGAAGATCACCAATGCTATGGGAGTAGCAGAATTAACATCATGAAAATGGCTGTAGTACCAAAATTAATTCACAGGTTCAATGCAAAACCTATCAAAATTCTAGAAAAAAAAAGATGATCCTAGAATTTCTGTGATAACACTGAAGACCACAAATAATAGCTAAAGGTCTGAGAACACAGGTCTCACAATTTCTCACCTCAAATTATACTACAGAGCTATAGTGACAAAGGCAGCTCGGTACTGCCACAAAACCAGACAGTCCAACGGAACAGAATAGAGGACCTAGAGATAAACTACAGAGATATATGCACACAATTGTAAAGCATGCAGTTGGGGGAAACACAGAGTATTCAACAAATGGTGCTCAGGAAACTGCACATCCATCCACATGAGGACAAAATTGGATCCATATCTTTCACCTTGTATGTAAAACAACTTGAAGTGAACTAAAAACCTAAATTTAAAATCAGAAATGTTGCAGAGAAGGAAATCAGAAAAACGTCAACTTTTTCTATAGCCACAAATAGCATAAAGTATCTTGGGGTAACTCTAACCAAGGAAGTGAAAGATCTATTTGACAAGAACGTTAAGGCATTGAAGAAAGAAATTGAAGAGGACACCAGAAAATGGAAGGATCTCCCATGTTCTTGGATGGGTAAGATCAACATAGTAAAAATGGCAATTCTACCAAGGGCGATCTATAAATTCAATGTAATCCCCATTAAAATCAAAAAAAAATTCACAGACCTTGAGAGAACAATAATCAACTTTATAAGGAAAAACAAAAAACCCAAGATAGCCAAAACAATCTTATACAATAAAGGAACTT
>LOEQ01011164.1:0-32159 GCA_001685075.1 Bramus lutescens
CTTGAGCTTTAATGGATGCGGAGGGGAAACTAAGGCAAAAGGATGAGCATCAGTATCAGCAAAGTCAGTAGGCACTAACATGGCACATTTGAGAGGGTGGGGGCCAAGAGCTCTCCTTCAGGACTGATCATGAGCCAAGTTAGTGTTGCAGAGGGGTGTTGAGATTGGGGCTTAGTAAATATTTGTTATTGATGCTAAGTGGGGTGTGGAGAGGAAAGACACAGCCTAGGAAGACACCAAGGCAATTGTAGGATTCAAAATGTGCACACACTTGCAGCCCTGGCTGGAAGACACTCTGCTCCATTAATAAAGGGAAGTGGCAGGGAGGAGCTCTGATTGCTGATCTTACACTTGTCTTCAGAAGAATATACAAAACCCTGCTAATTAAATACCCAAGTCAACACTGCAGCAGCACATAAACACACAGAGCTGTCTATCTTTGACAAGAGCACTTAAAGTATCCTGAAGTACTGCGTGAACTATCATGGAAGCAACCAGCACAGGGAAGCCCGGAGTGGGTAACATGTCATGATTCCACTCTATGATGTGTCTAAAGGTGCATGACCAGGAGACACAGAGTAAAATGGTGGTTAATGGGTGGAGAGGGGAGGGTTGTGGGAAAGATGAGTTGGGCAATGGCTAAGAACCTAGACCCAAGACAAAAAAATGAGAAGAAAGCTCAAGGTGGGAGCCAGACAAGCAGAAGTTCAGTGGGAAGGCAGAAAAATGCCTGTGGACTCAGAGAAGACAGGCATTCTTGGAGTAGGTTTCAGCCAGTCTTCAGGAGGTGACTAAGAGATTCTTGGCAATATTTAAGAGAACAGTTTACATGCATTCAGGAGGGGAGATGTTGCCAAAAGCGGGAGGCCCGTCCTCAAAGAACATCACATAAGCTCTTTGCTTGCTTAAGCAATCCCTTCTTGTACAAAGAGCATTTTTTCCTAAATATTTCCTCACTTTATTTTTCTGTCCAACATGTTTCTTCTCATTTTATGCACCAGAGGCTACACAAAGAGACAGAGAAAATTATAGGGGCAAGCAAGGAGCCCTCCCTCATCCAGGAGCCTGGTGAAGTTTCCCACTGCCTAAGATGGAAGAATTCCACCTTGGTGTGAGGATGGGCTTCTTAAGGAATATCACAGTTAGATGTCACAGCATTAGCGATTTTGGTGATTTCCAAGGAAAACCTTTGGTGACACATGCTCCCTGGTGCCAAGTACAATGGATAACTCTCTCTACACAAGTCACAGCTTGAGCCAAGGCTACCTACACTTTCTATTTGGTCAGCCTCAGCCTTCCTGCCCTTCACACCACTCTCCAATGCCTTCCCTTATTCTAAAAGAGTGGCAGGTTGAATTCAGTCCCTGGCATCTTCTCAAAAGGCCAGTATCACTCAACTTTAAATAAGTTTCTTTTGGGGGCTTCAGACATGAATCAGCGATTAAGAAAACCAGCTGTTCTTGCAGAAGATCTGGGTTTGGTTCCCAACACCTACTATCTGGTATCTCAGAACAGTCTAGAACTCCAGAGGTTTTGATACCCTCTTCTGGCCTCCTCAGGCATTTAATGTAGGAGGTGTTCATTCATGCATACAGCAAAACTCTCATACATATAATATAAAAATTATAAATATTAGACACATTAGGTTTCCTTTTCAGATGGTACTTAGCCACAGTCCTCTGAACTAGGGCTTATCATCTCTACTTCTGACTTGTCAGTCCAGAAAAGTTCCCCTCAGCAATACCCACAAAGAGACTTTAGTTGGGAGAGCTGTGGGCTTCCATCGGTGGGACAGCCAGTCGTTCCACCAGCGATTAATGACTTCCCTTTAGCTGAGGCTTCCGCTTCCCTTTCCTTGCTGAAAATTCGTGTGGCTGTTGCTTTATGGGCAGCCCAGCTTTCTTCTTTTCAGTCAGTCACCATTCTGCAACTCTGCAGCTCTCAGCTGAAGTTCTTGACTCATTTGTGAATTTCCAAAGCCCTTCTTCTCGTTATGACTTTGCCGCAAAGTCTGGTTATTCCTATGTAAGACTCTTCCTTCACCAGGTGATGCAGAGGCATCTTCTAACCTGCCATCCTGCCTCTGATGCTGTGGAGTCCAGGCTGGTCCCCCTATCAGGACACACGCTGCTTTTAGGGTTTAGCCTCTAATTTAACACTGGCACACGTGCTTGGGGGAAAAGTTACAAGTTTATTATTTTGATGAAAAAGTTTTCTTATCTAAATTTAGCTATTTTATAAATTCTTTGTTTTGTTTTGTTTTGTTTTTCCAAATGTGCCAGATGGACAGATATTTAACTACACCCCCTCTTGCCTGGAATAACCTGCACAAGCCAGGCACCTTTGCTCTGCTGTGTAAGTTCCCATATCTGGAGACTCCATTACATAGCATGCACCTGGCGCTCCACATGGCTGCTACTTTTCCTGGAAGAGGTTGCCCTCCTGTGTGGGGATATGCATTTCGGACTTAATAGCTGATTCCAAGGAATATTTGCAGTGTTGACTAATCTTTTAAAGAAACTAAATCCCTCATTTGCATTCTCACATTTGGGCATTATTCAATATTTTTAGCTGAGGAAAAAAGTGATAATTATAAACTGTCCTCTGTGTATGTTTGTGTTTGCGTGTGTATGTGTATGTGTGTGTGTGTGTGTATGTGCGCATGCACCCAAAAGAAAACAACTTAACTTAAAACTAGATCTGCATTTTTTGATCACAGTTGCTACAGATAATTTCTACTTAGAATTGATGACTATTGATTATTCATCTGTATTGATTCTTCATGTCTGTTACCTGATGCATAGTTTTGTCATTCCTAAGTTAGATATGGTTGTATAATCATACACCTCCAGATTACTTCTAGTCAAATATGTCCAGTATTTTCTTATTGAACACTGGTGCTATTTCTTTGCATTAAACATTAAAAATAGCAATTACATATGGCTCAACTGAAACAGCTTATGCCTTGGATGATAAACTTAAAATGTTTATCACTCCAGATTCCAGTTCCATGAGTTTTCCATATGCCTAATAGATAGTAATATTTATAATTTGGCCCTTTGGAAACAAGCTTTGCATTCTTGCTTATGATTTTAAAAATGCATTCTTCTTCTGTGGCCTGGCTTCCTCTGATTTGCAATCTCCTGTTTGGTTCTGACAAGCATTATGGAACTTACAGCCTTCCCTGCCTAACACTTTTGTACTCTCTTCTCTACCCTCTAGAAAATCTCTTGAACCCTTTGGCTTGACTACCTGCCAATGTCCTATGCTTCTTTTTTTTAAGATTTATTAATCATGTATACAATGTTCTGCCTCCATGTATGCCTGCACACCAGAAGAGGGCACCTGATCTCATTATAGATGGTTGTGAGCCACCGTGTGGTTGCTGGGAATTGAACTCAGGACCTCTGGAAGAGCAGCCAGTGCTCTTAACCTCTGAGCTATCTCTCCAGCCCCCTGTCCTATGCTTCTCTGGGGCAAAGACATGTGTCTCCCTTGGAACATACCTTCTACAGGTATGATTGCCTTATCCACTTCTATGCTGGGACTGCTTTGATTCCAACATGTGGAATGATGATGATCTTTTTGTAACAGATCCTCAGTTAATTTTCTTTTTATCTGAACTGAATTCATAGAGCAAGAGCTTCCCATGGTCCAAGAAGTTGAACTAAGTTGAAGTGGTTTCTAATGCTTAGTGCTATGAGATGCACACAGTGCAACTTCCTGTACCAGCTCTGGTGGAAACAATGGGAATATCAGAGGAAAATGCACCAGAATGTATTGTGTTGCTAACCTGCCATTTATAATTCAGCCTCCTTTCCTCTGTCTTTATTCTTGGTTGTTTTGTTCTTTTTTTGATAGAGAATCCTCTGTCTTCAAATTAGCCCCTTTCTAGAGTCCCAGTTATGGAGGGTAATGCTGAACTTCATGTAGATTACATGGTGATGAAGTGTTTCTCCCAGGTAGATTTTTATTTTCCCTGAATTCAGGGTATATTTTTGTTGAAGTCAATGCCACTGGCAGAGTCCTGTGACTAACTCTGACTGCATCCTGGGAAATTCCTACTTGGGATGATGTTCCGCACTTGACTGTAAGTAGAGATTGCCCATTCATTTTCCAGTCACCCAGACCTGAATAATCACACAGAAACTATATTGATTACAACACTGCTTGACCAATAGCTTAGACATATTTCTAGCTGCCTCTTACATCTTAAATTAACCCATTTCTATTAATCTGAATATCACCATGAGGCTGTGGCGTCTTTCTCCTTCAACAGCTACATGGTGTCTCCCTGACTCTGCCTTCTTTCTCCCTGCATTCAGTTTAGTTTTCTCTCCTAGCTCTATTCTGCCCTGCTATAGGCCAAAGTAACGTTTTAATTAACCAATGGTAATAAAAACATATGCACATCATATATAGGGTAATCCCACATCATGTGACCTACTTATGTGGACATTTTGTAGCCTTTCATTCTCAGTTTCAGATGTATAAACCTATCTCCTGCCTTGAATTATTCTTTTTGTCTACATATTATTTTTTTCAAAATAACATTTCATGTCACCACATCTACACAACAAAAACTAACTCAATGCAGAATTATATCATGGTGAAAATTGTTTCATCCATTCTTTTCTAATCTTTGTATCTTTTTAAATGAAAACAGTGGAAACAGCCATCTTTATAAACAGCTTTCTTTCTAAACTCAAAGGAAACATTTCTCCTATTTCAACTGTGAAAATCAGGAAGTGTGACCCCTCTCAGGGCTCAGCCTTAGCATAGTCAGAGCTGTAGAACTGAGCTAAAATAACTAGAGGTAAAACAAAGGATATCACACCAAGTATGGTGTTTCTGCAGAAAGTTTGGTAACTGCTTAACACAGTAGCTTCCATTATGGAGAATGAGATAGTCTGCCTACTATACCTAAGCTTGTAAGCTGACATTTATGTGCTTTTTACAGATTCAAACACATGGCAGTTATTCTGGTTTCAGAAGCATTGTTAATGTCAGGTGAAGATTTTGGGCCCTCTGTGGGACAGTTTTACAAAGCAGCCCAGGGGCTGATGGATGACACAGTCTTTGTAGACTTTCTTGGAGGATGAGATGGTGCCTCTGAATGCACATGGACTCTGGTGTGCTTGTTCCTTGGCACTTTATTGGGTTGTGTACGTGATGGAAAGGGAAGTCTGTGATAGTGCATAACTGTGTCACTCTTAATGAAGTCCGAATACCTTCAGCTTTCTTCAGCAAAGATGCTTGGTTCCATAGCACAGCCAAAGCTTTTGTAGCATGAGGCAAATCATAAAGAGCACCCTGGATAGTAGTCATGCTCAAATCTACCTGGAGGCTTGAAGGTCAAACCTAGAACATAGCAACTCAAAGAATACCTCTGTCCAGCACAAGGTGACCAATAGAAGTTGGCTGTGACCCAGCAGCAGCTAGAGGACTGAACTCACAGACAAGGGTTAACTTACGGGTCTGGGCACAAATGAATATGTATACAAAACCATTTGTGCCAGATTAAGAAATATTAACCCTGGACTCTGTACACTGGATTTAAGGGTGTACATGGTCACCCACAGGAGCATCACAGCCTTTGAGGAACTGAGAACTGGATTTGGGAGACATAGAATTACTCAGGATTGACATGAAGTAGAACATGCATAACTTAATTGGCTCCAACTATAATCATATATTTGAATTCTATTTTACACATGGTGATTATGAGTTGTAATTACATGGTCATATGAAATCATTGGACTAAGTAGAGGGGTACCTAATGTGGGTCCTTATTCATATAGTTCCACAGTCTGAATTGTGTACACAGGCGTGTGAGCCTTGTCTAGTACTGTGTTCAGTCTTTTCATTATGAAGACGCTCATCTTTGTGCAGCCTACATCCCCTCACTACTTACAAAATGAACTAATAATAAATGACTGTACTTATAAATAAGCTGATCCAGAAGTATGTGGCTATCTCCATACCTGGTATTTCTATAATGCAGTGATGCTACATACTGGTTTGTTTGAGTTTTTTTCCATATGATAATGAATAGACATTTCTACTCCCCTCTCATTTTAGATGTTATGCCTTTGTGTGTGAGAGCCTATCTGTGAGTACATGTGTGTACATGCATGTAGAAGTCAGAGGACAACTTTCAGTACCGTTTCTAATCTCTTATCACCCTTTCTGTATGGCATGTCTCTCGCTGCTCTGTAAATTCATTGAGTGGGCTAGACTAGCTGGCTACTGTTATCTTCCTATCGTTCCTCTCCATCTGGCCATCTATGTGCATTTTTACTTTATGAACTGAACCATCCATCCAGCCTGAAGTCAAGCTTTCTTGTCAAAAAAATATTTTTTGATGTTTAGAATTGAGTTACACAAACCCATGCTCATCTATAAAATAGTGTCAGTTTGTCTCTCTGTTATTTCCGTTTTCTTGATATCTTGGTTGCTGAAGATAGGAAAGAGAAAATACATCTAGACTTTCCAGGGCCAGACACCACTTGAGGAGGTCTCTGAGGTTCAAATGCACCGTCAGGGCTCATCTGCCAAGAAGCCTTTGAAGCACAACTCTCACGTCTAGTGTTGAACAGTATTCTCTCTGTTACTCCAGTTACCCCTCCAAAACCATCCAGCTGGCACCAGTGGGGAATGAGGGCCACCAAACAGTTCCACAGAAGAGCAGGCTCTGACCCTTGGAGCTAGAAAGTAAAAAGGTCTTTGTCATTTCTCATTACAGTCCTGGCACACTGTCCCTTCACATTTTTTTAAATCAAGGGCGCAGCATCTGAAGCTATTTGTCAGGTGGAAAGTGACTTGGCTCTCTGTGTTATCTGCTTGGCATGAAAATGTCTCCTCCCGTGAAAAAATCCACAGAGGTGGGTTTGCTGCCCCTAGTGGGAGCCCTTTCTAGGTCTTTTATATTTGGGCTTTAGTTTTTTTTTTGTTTTATTATTATTTTTTAAATCTCTGTGTAGACACTCTTTTACTCCAGAAGAGGGTTAGTGTTCCTGCTTAGCAAGGCCCATCAGAAGGGCATATGTCTCTTCTTGTCACCAAAGACTATTTCTTTGGTCAGGGAACTGCTGCTAAGTTGTATTCATAGGGAAAAGATTCCTCAAAACACATGACACACCTTCCGTCTGTGGTGCTGTGAATGCTACAGAATGCAGTGTCTCAGGATGGAAGCAGACTTAGCCATTTTAAACGTAGAAAAGTTTTGTCCATGTGTTTTGAATGCTAGGATGAGAAAAGGGAGAATATTACTGTTTTCATGTTTGCCTGTTAGGACTTACGTCATTATTCAGCTGTTGAAAACTGCGTGGTTGATATGTTCACAGAAGCTTGTAGCTCCCGAGATGTTTACTTGCATAGAACCCCCACATAAAATTAGTAGAGTTCATTTTCTTTTCTTTAAAAATATTGATGAGAAGTCAAATATAGTGGCCCACATCTAGGACCTACATCTAAGCCATCTGAAGCAGGACAATTCTGAGTTAGAAATCATTTTGGCCGATAAAATGAGACCCCTCTAAATAAATAGTCGTCCAACTTCAGCATCCTGAATGTTTCCATTTTATGGTGTGTGATGGATACCAATATTTTTCCAGGCAATGTAACTGGAAAGTCACTCCTGTAGAGCCATATCATGTGGGTGAAGGTGGGCAGGCATATGTTTAATTCTTCATTCCTTTGAACTCTGATTAAAAGATTCTTTGTGTCTGTGACTTTTTTGAAAAGAGCAATACCCAAACCAAAGTAGCTGCAAGGTCTTCTGGAAAGAAACATAGAGATGGACTCAGTTTCCCCCACTAACTCAAAGTTACATGAAAGGACAAGTTGTGGACATAGGAGATAGGCAGACTGTGTGTTGACCTTCCACCGCCAGTTTGGGTCATGAAACTGTACATGCATCCTATGCCTATTGTATGCTTGTGAAGCAGGAAGCCATGTCCCTAGGTTAAAGGATAAGACATATGCTTTCCTAAAAGATCACAGCTATTTCTAGAACCATTTTCTCTGAACGAGGTACTTAAAGCAGTTCTGCCAGCTTAGGTACAAACTTCTAGGATGACTTAATAATCAGGAGACTGTATCTTTAATGTTTGGATTGCATTTTCCTCTCACAAAAGTTGATTTGTACCTCTCTATGTCGTTGTTTTACTGTGAATATCTCATCTTCTTGGCTCTGATACCCTAATATCATACCCAATGTCATCTTGTTTTCTATATGTCATCTTTGTCACACCCTGTGCATTTCGGTTAGACCTTATCCTCTCTCTGAAACCTTTGTAAACAATGCTAATCACTCAAAACCATCTTTATCTGGTCTTCAGTCCAGAGCATAAAGCTTTACTGAGAATGTACCTGAAAGCCTTGGCTTCCCTGCCTAGCTGGACACAGATGTCTCCTGTATCTATTGTTGAATATGAGCTAGATAGGACATCAAAGAGCTGATGGTAGGAACTTAACTCATAGATTTCCTGTGCATCATGAAGAAGCGAGTAAAATGCAAATTCCTGAGTGATACATTATTTTTTAAGTGGATCCTCATTGGTTATTGGATCTAGATGATCCCATTTTGAGCATAAGTCTTGATGAAAGAGGAAGACGAAATTGTTTCCTTCAAGGATTTTAAGCTTTGCTTGAGAAAGACAAGAAATAACCAACCCAATAAAAGTAAGATAACAGTCTATGCATGTGTGTGAGAAAGAAAATAGAATAGATGATATCATAAAGTCTTATATTGTAGACCAGGGGAAAACATCATGAAAAGACACAATGGCTACCCTTTGTGTTGTAAGAATTGTTACTCAAACTAGCAGATTAAAAAACAATATTCAGTGAAGCTGTTTGTTTGTTTGCCAGGCAAGAACTTAGGAATATCTTGGCTGTGTAGCTCTGCCTCAGGTCTGAGCAAGTTGCTGCTGTGTAAAGGCCTGACAGGCTGGAGGCTCTGCTTCCAAGAAGGTTTCCTTATGTTGATTGCTAGCCTAGGGGGCCAATACTTCCCTCATGGATCAATCCAATAGAGTCACACACATGACAAGTTGGCAGATTCCTCCCAAACAAAAGACTCAAGAGAGCATTTATGGAGCAGTAGGCAATCTACCCTTGAAGGGCATATGTTATCTTCTCATCACATTCTTCTGGTCACAATGATTGGTGCTGATAGTGGAGAAAGATAATTGTTAGAGGATGTGCATACCAGGAAGAAAGCATCCTTAGGAGCCACTTTGCTTGTTGCTTAACATAACGGGAGAGCTGACTTTAGGATAGATTTATAAGGAGCCTGTTGTAGGAAGCCGCTTGTTTGTTTTCCTGGCTGCCCAGACTCCCAAAATAATCATGCAGAAACTATATTATTTAAATCACTGCTTGGCTAATCACTTAAGTGTATTGCTAGCTAGCTCTTAAATCTATTATTAACCCATTTCCAGTATTTTATATTTTACCATGAGGCTCGCAGCGGCTCCATGGCTTCTCCCTGACTCTGCCTTCTTTCTCCCAGCATTCAGTTTAGTTTTCCACACCTAGCTCTACTCTACCCTATCAGGCCAAGCCAGTTTCTTTATTAACCAATGATATTCACAGCGTACAGAAGGGAATCCAACATCAGGAGCCAGTGAACATCCAGTTGGGGAGAACATTCCAGTTCAGAGAAACAATGTTTCTAGCTTTCTAACAACAGGGTAGATTGGTGCCATGAAGAAATGCACCCAGCATTTGCTTCAGTCAGTCTGAGAGTTAGATGGGGTTGACTCTGGGGTTAAGAGGTGTCAGGATCTAGCCTCAGCGGGGTTCATACATTCCAGAGTAGGAGCATGTCGATTAGAAATATTAGATAGGAACAGAGATACGAAAGAAATACAGAGACATAGATAGAATAGAAAGGAGGGCAATCCAGTGAATACTGAATTTGCCCACATTTACTTTCCATATGCTTATACACCCCAATCGAAAGGGGGAAGAAGGCAAAAGACTGCTTTAACATGACACAAAGAACAAATAAAGTGATTACTTGCTTTAATACTTAGAACATCAAGCCACTATATCCCGAGATAAGCGTTCTGTTGTTTAGACAGGACCTGCAGTGACTATACCTTAGACCAAGCATCCTGTATCAAGATCAAGTATCAAGAGAAGTATTACACCTTGGGTCAAACTTCCTGTCATATCCTTGAAGGAGCAAGAATAGGCTTGAATTCTCTGATCTTTGGCCAGGGTGGAATGGATCTTGTTTATAGTCACACCTTAATTCAGACCTCTTGTCAATAACCTTGAAAAAGCAGATAAGCTTAAACTCTCTGACTTTCAAATAAGGTAGAATAGACCCACTTCTGTGAGCCCCCCCACAAAGGGGCCAGATTATAAGACTTTATAAAGGTCTGAGATATATTCTGAGAGTGGTGGTTTACATTCTTGGATGGTTTTAAGTAGAGAAAAGGACATATACTGCATAACGACATTTGAACAGAAGTATAATTCTGAACAAACACTAGACTGTACCTTTAAAGTTATAATACTAGACAGAATGAGTGGTTCCGACTCTTGACTTTTACCCTCATCAGTCATGCTATGTGATCTCATATACAATGAGACACACAGAGATTTATTCTGTTCTATTGAGTGATATCAAAGTGAACTGTGGATTTAAATGTGAAATGTTAATATCTCAAACTCTTGTTCTGCCATCATAATACAAGTGGTTCTACAGTTGAACATTCATAAGAACCAAAGTCCAGTGAGAATTCCAGGTGAGCAGATCCCCAAGGATGCTATATGAAGCTTTCAAGGACCGTGGTACGTTCTTGCTCATGCAGTAATGCACTTCCGTTTTTTCTGGAAAGTCTTTCTGGTTTCTCTGCCTCCTTTTTCATGCTGTTAAAAAGCAGAGCTTAATTTTTAAAAAGTTGACTTTGGACATCAAGGACTATTTCTTTGTTCTTTTAGCTCCTTCTCTGGCTTTCCCAGCTCACAAATGAATGATGAGACTTCATCCTTGTAAATGTTTGTTTCAAATGAGATAATTCTGCTCTGTTGCTCTGTGTAGGTGTTGAGATACAGGTCACAGTTCATTGACTTAGAGAAGGGATTTGTTTGTTTTTCCTTTTAAACAGCACATACCTTCATGGTCTCTGCCATGCCACTAAAATATTTAAATGGTAACAGATTATAGCAGACAAGATTATTTGTGATCTCTGATCATTCCCATGTACATAAAATAACTCCCTTTTCCATGTCAAATAGTTTGATTCAACATTTTTATCTCTTCTCTACTTAAGCTACATTTATTCATTTTTACTTAGCATTAGAAATATTTATACCTTATTTCCAAGCCGTGAATAACATGCACCAGCTTTCTGGATAGAAATCTAATGTTTATCTATATAAATTCATTTATCTTAATGAATTATCTACAATAGATAGATAATTCAATTAAATGTTTTATTTATTGGAGATGCTTTTATGCAATGTATTTCTAATAGTTGGAAAGCATCTCCATTTTTAAACCCACATATGTTTCTTGGTGTGGTAGTTTGAATGAAAATGGCCCCATTGATTCATAGGGACTGGCACTCTTAGGAGATGTGACCTTGTTGGAGTAGGTGTGGCATTGCTGGAAGAGGTGTGTCACTTGGGGGGAGGACAGGCGTTAAGGTCTCAGATGCTCAAGCAATGCCCATTATGGCAATTGATAATGAACTAAACCTCTGAAAGTGTAAGCCATCCCCAATTAAATGATTTCTTTTATAAGAGTTGCCATGGTCATGGCATCTCTTCACAGCAATAGAACAGGGACTAAAACACTTGGGTTGTTTTCATCGTGCCCACCCTATGCATGCTTTTCTCATGTCACACCTATGTGCTTTGCCTGAAGCAGCCTCTGACTGAGTTTCTCTTGTGAATTGTCATTTCTCTTTCAAAGTTCAGGGCAACCAGCATTTTCACTGAGAAGCTATCCAACTCCTGGGAACAGACCTGATACCGATTGCCACACACTCGTGAGAGGACATTGAGACCTTCTGTGGAGCACTGACTTCACACACCAGCATTGCTTGATTGATCAGTCACTCCATGGCCTCACACATCATAAGATCAATCCAAATTATCGTATGAACCAGTAATCCAAACCATTCTCACATTATCGATGTGAATAAGTATTTCAGAGTTTCTCAGCAAGTTAAACCTGGTCATCTGTTCATCACAAGCTGTAGCCATCTCATAGAACAGGGACAGCCTTGGGGTGGCTGCTTATAAGAGCTTCAGATGCAGAGAAGCCAGGAAATTCCTGTCCTTGTTGGCTACTCTAGAAGCTATGAGGACACTCTTGGAGATTTGGTGTTTGTTGTATTTGTGTGATGACGGATGTGGTCATCATTTATTGACCCTGAGAATATTAACAAAATGATACTCAGAAGCTCAGCTCCAACCATTCCAGTTTAGAATACATAACATTAAACAAATGACTCTCTATATTTCTGGATTTAAAAATAAAAATTGTCTTCACTTAAAATAAGATGTGGCTTAGGGGCTGTCAGATCCTGGGGAGGATGAGCTGAGTAGCAGAGGTGAAAGATCTGGTCTGAGTAAGGAATTTCCCTGTGCCTTCAAAATCTCCCCATGGCCTGGTGGAGAGACAGGTAGACGATGCCATCAAGTACACTTGGGAATTAATATACAATAATGTATCTATGCAGTTTTATTCATTCACTTATTCCTTCCACAACCATCAGTCTTGTGCTCCTAGGGGCAGCCATTTGCTGGATGTGGAGTCACGGTGATAAATAAAACCAGAAGATGTCCTGCCCTCGCCTGCATCCATTTGGGTGGGATGAAAGATACAAGCATATGTGTGATTTATTTGTTACATGTTTTGATAAGTGCAAAGTATTCTGGGGTTACTATAAGACTAGAGGATAGTGGAGACGAGTGTTAGCTGAGATGGTAGGAATCTTTTTCCAGGAGGGACATAATGTATGCTTAGACTTAGAGGATGAGTGAAAGAATCGAGGGAGTTAGGACATACAGAAAATTAAGGAAAAAGTAAAGGGAGACGGAGTGTTCCAGACAGAAGGAAGAGCTCCTGTGACACTCTCCCTGAGTTTGTCATGGAGAACTCACTGGTAACTTTTGTTAATTTTTTTACAGTTTCAGTCATGTGGAATTAAAATGAACTTTTAACATTTGACACGATGTTATTTTCTTTTCCTTTAAAAGATTTTATTGAAAATATCTTTATTCAATATATTCTGATCTCAGTTTAGCCTCCCTCATTTCCTGGATCCTCCACTCCCATCTGATTTGATACCTTCTTCTTACTTATCTTTAGAAAACTAACAGGAAAATTAAACAGTAACAATAATAATGATAGAAAAAGCAGAAGAAATATATATACAGATAGACAGACAGACACACACCTTAAAACACAAAATAATAATAATAGAAAAAGCATAAGAAATACATACATAGACATAAACACAGATAGGCAGACAGATAAACAAATTTTAAAACACAAAATATAATATACAAGCAAAAGACCAGTAGTTTTTTTTTTTAAAAAAGACACAAAACAATATGAGACAAAAAATATACAAAATACCACTGAGTTTGTTTTTTTTGTTGGCCATCTAATGCTGGCCATGGAGCCTGCACTTAGATGTGATTTATACACCCAATGCTACTCCACTAAAGAGAAACAGTTATTCCTCTGCAAGTGCTTGTCCATTGGAGAGGCCTTCTTGGTTAGGGATGAGAGCTCATGTCCAGTCCCCTCTCAGTGACAGGATCCTATCTGCTTTGGACCTGTGCAGATCCTATGCATGCTTCCATTGTCATATGAGGTAGTATGTGTGTCAACCCCCAACTGCACAGCATTCAGAGAGTGAGAAATTTTGGAACACTCAGTCCTAAATGGGATGTCTCACTCCCCACTCACTACCCACACAGGCATCAGAAGAGGAGGTGCAAAGATCGTAGAGTCAGAGGGGAAGGATGACACCAAGGAGATTTTTTTCTGCATTCAAAGGATTAACATTATATCCCTTAATAGAAACAATGAATATTATTTTAAGTAAAATAAACCAGTCATAGACAAATACTGCGTTCCGCCACTCATATGAGACAGCTGAAGTTCTCAGCATTAAAAAATGGAATAGTGAATGTCACAGACTGGAGGTCACAGGAACCAGAAAGTTGCCAACAACTGGTATAACATTTCAATTAGGCAAAACAAAGAAGGCCGCACCTATGCTGAACAACTTGGGACCTTTAATTCATAAAACTGTATTGCACAGTCTCAAAAACCACAAGAGACTGGATTTCATGTTTAGCACCTTTACAACAGAATATGAAGTATCAAAATAATATAATAACATATAAGAATATACCAAAACTTATTTTATTTATGTTTATGTGTAACCTCATCTGCTTATGATGTGAGAGTTGGTGACAGATATCAATTCTCTTCCTTTAGACAGAGAGGGAACAGTCTAACAAACTGGTGGACATAGCATAAGTTACCAGTACCCCAAAAGGAAAGTGGAATATAATGTCTGTTGATAAAACAAGTGCAGTGTTGGGTTTCAGTTAAACAGGTCTCTTGCATTCGAAGAACAAGAGATTAAAAAAATAGAGAAAGCAGTCACTGGCTCAGAAGGCGAGGGAAGGATGATTGGCAGTCAAAGGATGCAGCCAAGAGTTGGATATTAGGGAAACATGAGCACAGATGTTGATGTGAAAGGGATTTTCCCAGGGTGCTTCACTCCCACAACAGACTCACAGATAGCTCTCAGGGGTATATGATGGAAAAGGCAAAGTAATTGAAGCAAAGGCTTAGTAACTTCTGAGAAGAGATGCTTCAAACCAATGCTGGTATAAGAAAGCCTCCGAAGCACAGTTAATGCACTGGGAATCGGTGCCTCGAACCTTGGTTTCTGTGGAGGAATCACAAGGAACCAGCTATTAGCTCATATGGCCACTAACAATACAGGAAGTCACCTCTGTAAACTTTAAAAAAATATTCTTATTGTTCACTTGCTCTCTTTTATCCAAGCAATTTCTTCTTCCAAAGGACGTGAAAGAATAATCTCAGTGAGCACCTTAAGGGTTCAAGTTGCCGTCAGAAAGTAACCTCATCATCTGATCATCTACCCAGATTCTACAGTATATAAAGTGTTATGGTTCAAAAATTCATAAATATAAAAAAGAAATTGGAGCTGGAGATATGACACAGCATTTAAGGGATCTTGCTGCTCTTCCAGAGAACCCAAGTTCAGATCCCAGAACCCACATCAGGTGGCTCACAAATGCTTGTAACTCCATTCTAGGTGCTCCGGATCCCTCTTCTGGTCTCTGCAGATGCCTGTTCTCTCTCTCTCTCTCTCTCTCTCTCTCTCTCTCCCTCCCTCTCCATCCCTCCCTCTCCATCCCTCCCTCTCACATCTATTTAAAAATTTTAAAAATCACAAAATAATTTTGATACTTAACAATTTCTAAACATATTTTATAAGCAGTATGGATAGAAGAGTAGCTTTATCATCCATATTTTCTTTGTGTTATGCAAGTTCTAATTCATCTTTTTCAGAAATTCCTTTTAAAATAATAAAGTTCCTATTGTGAGATTTAAGAGAAGCATACTTACAAAAGTATCTTTGAAATCATCCAGATTAAATGTTTCTTTGTTACAGTACCTTGTGGTATAATTTAAACATTCTTTCTGCAGTATTAGTGAGAAATGATTACAACCGACCCACTCATAAGGATTTTTTTAAATGCTAGAGCTAAGCAAATTTTCAAAATATGTATTTTGATAGAAATACTCAGCTTTAGGATGCAGAGGTGGAATGAAACGTTTGGGGATGTATGATTTTAGTACAAAGGAAGGAAAACTGGTGTGCTAGCTCTATGTGCAGCTTTCATATATACTTAACTGTATTCTTTCTCAAACTCTGCTCAGAGAAGATCTTGGCTTAGCCTCCTTACCCACCAGGAAGGAAATGGGTCTCATACATTGGGATTTCCAGGGATTGGTGAGGGCTGGTGCATAGAAAAACTATGACATTCTTATACTGTTTGGGAACCCTCCTTTGGATCACTTACTGCATTGAAATACTCCTTTGCACACCTTTATTGAGGTAATATCAACAAGTAGAAAGGGTGTGTTATAAAATGTTCTAATCAGGCACTTCTACTACATGGGTCTACCAGATGGCAGGGAGAGGACAGAATCATTTCTTTAATATTTTCTTTTACAGAATTTCCCCCTTTTCTATTTCCATTTTTTTCTCTTCTTCTTCTACTTGAGAATGTTAACAACCAAATCAAGGGTAAGTCACACTAAACCCATGGGCTAGAGCACCAGGTAAGAATTATCTAGAATGAAACAAATTTGCAGATTTGGGATCTCCAGTGTCTGTTCTTGGATTGATTTTATGGTCCTTGTATATACACATGGGCACTTTGAAGTGCTATAGACAATATGGAGATATGGAAGACACAATTCCTTTTATGTAAGGAAGGCTTCCTGCAGACAGTAGTGCTGAGATCACTCATGAGTGCCACAAAACTACTGGTCAATGAACTGGAAGACCAAAGATATGTCTGAATACTCTCTTGGGAATTTCCTTCTCTTGTTCTTAGAAGTAAATTTCAAGTATAAAGAGGACTGTGCCTATATTTTGTATCATCTTCTCCTGAAATTGTCTCATGGATTGCTTCCAGAAAAAAATAGCTGCAAAAATTGAGTCTATAATACATCTATGTCCTACTTAGGGATTAGCATTCTACAATCTTCCTTTCTTGCACCTTGACCAGTTGTGGGTCTCTGTGTTAATCACCACCCACTTCAAAAGAAGCTTCTATGACTGGGCTTAGAGATGACTCATTAGAGGTCAGTTAAACTGTGACATTGATTTAGAAGGGTGACATTAAAACAGCTTTTCTAATATTCCACTTTGGCTACATTTCCAGGCATTAATCATGGTGCTCTATACTGATAATTGTTATATAATATTGACAACTGAACTTAGGCTGTGCTACATTGCCAAGATACTTAACTACAAATGTTCTACAAATTTTAAGACTTGTATTATAAGTATCCAAGTAATATTATAGTACCTAACTCGCCATGCATCTTCTTGGCCAACTTTACATTGGTTTTTCAAGAGCACAGAGATTACTGGTTTTGTCTTGGTAAATAACAGTTCACTCATCACTAGAAACATTCAGAACTCAAATGCAGATGAAGACAGTACAGCTCCTTACATGCCTGCCAGTTGTCTCACCCGTCTACATGCTGTAAGGTTGCAGATCACACATTTTGTTTGGGCCCTGGGAAGTTATGTGGAGACCTCCAGCCCAGGCACAGCATATCTCAACATTTGCATGTCTTTCTCTCCAAACTGTGTGGTGAATTTCTCATTCAGCAATTGTGTTTCCAAATAGCGCTTCCTTGGTAAGAATTTCCTCCACACACCAAGCAAACTATCTCCTCCTTTTGGATAGTCCCAGTACTTACCTTTTACTAAAGCTATTTGCATGCAACTCACTTCATGTATGAAACTAGGTCTTGCAGTTTGGTTATGATATGCCCTTCACAAGGGGTTCTGGTGATGAAAGTTTGAACCCTCGTTGGTTGACCCAGTTGTTGAGAGTGGTTTCATCATGGGACCTTTGGCCTTATCAATGGACCAACCCCCTGATATATTCATAACGCGATGACACCAACAGAAGCCTATGGAAAGAGCAGGTTGATGAAAGGAAGACACTGGGAGCAGGACTGAGAAATTTGCATCGTGTCCTTAATGTCACACATACATCTGCTGTACGGTTACGATGATGCTTCTGCTTGTGTTGGGTCAAAGCAGTGAAGATAGCCAGGAATGGACAGAAACCTAAGAAATCACAAGTTAAAGCAAATCCTTGCTCCTATAAGTTATTTCAAGCATTTATCACAGTGAGGTAACTAGGAGAATCTTCAGTTGTCGGTGCTGCTCATTGCTGTGTGCCCAGCACTTGCCGTATAGTTGTGATGCGTCACTGGAAGGAATATGTGCCCCTGTGATGGGAAAAAGACTGAAGGAACCACTGTCCAGGAAGTCAGAATTGCAGCAGGCTCACAAATGCATGGAGACTTCAACCTTGGAAAGAAATGTCATCTACGGAAGCTGCATCTGAATTCTCACCCCACGGCCTACGAATATATTCGCAAGCCAGATGCTGGGCATTTCTAAGGGGAGGCTGTTTACCACTTTCTCTCTCTTCTGCTTTNTTTCTTTCTCTTCTGCTTTCATGGCTGCCGTACCTCTGGAAGTAAAAAAGGAACAGCCTTCAGAGAATCTGAAATCCCTGTGCCATATGTTATGTCTCGAATCTTGGAAGGGGATCAGAAGGAATGCAGTAAATAGGGACTTCTCTTTTTTTCTTTTGATTGAACCGCTCTCTTTTGACTGGCTGTAGATCATTCATTTTTGAAAACAAGATAACTGTGGCACCAGCTGTCTATAAGAAGCAAGAGGCAAAGCTGGCTTCGCACCAGGAGAAGAGACATTCACAGAATTCTTTCAGACTTACGCTCTTACGGTACACACTTACAGTTAAAATGCTCAAATATAGCTAGATTTACACTTAAAATAATGGGTGGATCCTAAGATAAAAGACTTGTTTAGGTGCACAATGGCCAGAGATTGATGTTTTGTAGGTTGCAACAATGTGCTTTCACCCTTGTTTAGAGGGACAGTTAAAAGAACATTCAAGAAACACATGAGAGTAAGCTTGGGAATCACAAATGAATCAGAACACTCTTTGCCCTTTTAGAAGTTCAAGGTGGCTAGACAGTTAGATACAAGGGATCAGAGGTGACAGTGTGCTTAGGGCCACTGTGCAAGATTCTACCAGGCATTATCATGTACATGGAAAGCATTTACAAACTAGACAGGATGCGAGCATGCTTTGCAAATTGCACCCACTCTTTAACGGTGATTTTGCTAAGTTGTACTTTAGACAAATATAAATTGGTTTCCTTTAATAAATATATTTTCTTTATTTAATGTAATTTTCATTGCTTCTTTGGGAATTTCACATCATGTGCCTCATTCCCGTTCACTTTTCAGTCCTTCCATATCTACCCCCCCCAAAAAAACGACCACTTTCCCTCTCCATCACATATTGGTTCATCGTAGTGCTGTTAGGAGCTGCTGTGTGTCGCGCAGTGTACCCTTCTGCCAAAGTGACTTTACTTGTGAATGTTCATTGCAGTAGGTTGTTGGTCTGATTCAAGCCTATACCATCAATATTAGACCCTCACTGGGACTTCCCTCTGCTGTCTTGTTATTACCCCGAGCCATGGAGATCCTGGGGCTGTGGCTCCACAGTACTGGTCCCCTCATGTACTACAACTGGTCATAGATGGGGTAGATGTTACGTTAAGGTTGGCCTATGCAAAGCACTGGATGTGGGCTTGGGTGGTAACTGAGCTGGTCAGTCCTGGCCTCCACCAGGAACTCCCCACTCAGGGGAGGGCAGGACTAGGTCTCCTGTGCCCACCTCACTGAGGCCAGCTCTCCCAGAGCAAGCAAGGGGTGGGGTCAATTTAGCAGGACCCTCAGACCTCAACATGCCTTTCAGTGGTGGTAAAGCAGGTCACAGACATCTGTGACCCTGGCTGCCATCAGGCCACAAACACAGACATGGCTCAGTGTCAGCACAGGGACAGACACCACATGTGCTCCTCACCACCCTCATCTCTCCAGTTCCTGCTCTCTCCATGGCGCATTGAACTGCTCTGCTTCTCTTTCCTTCCCATTTCTCCACCAGACATTTGTTCATCATAGTGGGACCCAGCGGTGGTGGTGGTGGGTGGGTCTCTGGCCATTGTCTTTCTCCTGCTCATAACTGCAGCCACCAGACAGGCAGGCCTCTCAAACAATTATATTTTAAATTAAATGAAAGATGTAATGTTTACTGTGTATGAATTAGCCTTGTGAAATTGGCTACATTAAACTACTTACCATATGTATCACCTCATAGCTTCTTCCAGGAGAATGTCTACAATCTATTTTTAATCCTTAGTAGAAGAGATATCCCTCCTTTAATTGAAGACTAAATGTTCCAAGTATTCAGATCATCGTTACCAGTATTCTCAGCCTCTAATCCAGTGTATCTCCTCCATTTGTTACTTTACTGAAATGTGTTCTTTGATCAGAATTTCACTATTCCACCCACCCTTGGCCCCTGGCAATCATCCCTTGTGTTCTGGGCTTCTATGAGTCAGTTTTTCTAAATTCCACAGCTACAGGGAAGACCATGTCATTCTGTGCCTGGCTTGCTACACTTAAGATGGGGCCCTCCAGTTTCATCTGAGAAGTCACAACAGATGTTCCCTTTTCAAGGGTTAGATAGTTTCCATGATGTGTACTTACCCAGTTTCTTCATTCAAGTTGATGATGGACGGGTTCCTTCCATATCTGGGCCATTGTGGAGAACAGCGTGGCAAGCCTGAACCTAAAGTCCCTATGTCTGACATTGGCACAGTGAACTTTCTTTCCTGGCTATCAAATGCTGTTTTGAGTGGTTCTTGTGTCGCAAGGTAACCAGAAGCATTTCTAGCCCCTAACAATTAGATGATTAGATCACAGTGATCCATTGACACACAGATACATGCGCGCGCGCGCACACACACACACACACACACACACACACACGGTTATAGCAACAAAAACCGTTTCCATTTATTCCTAGTATCTGAAGAACAGCAAAATAACCCCTGATTGAGAATTACTGACTCATATCATAGTTTGTGGTTTCCTTTAAAAATGTTTATTTATGTATCTATCTATGAGGTGGGACTCATGATGGCAGACATGGGGAGGTCAGAGGACAACTTGAAAGAGCCACTTCTNTTTGTGGTTTCCTTTAAAAATGTTTATTTATGTATCTATCTATGAGGTGGGACTCATGATGGCAGACATGGGGAGGTCAGAGGACAACTTGAAAGAGCCACTTCTTTTCTGCTACCATGTGAGTCTCAGCGAATGAACTCAGGTCATCAGGCTTGGTAGCAAAAGCCGAGCCATCTCACCAGCCAGTGCCATTTTTTACTATAAAGCAACAACTAACGTCCACGCTGGGTTAGCATTGAGCCCTCTCTCCCTTCAGCCTCCTTACTTCCAGTATTGCAGGTATGCACCACCACCCTGGAAAGCTACAGCTGATAAATCTTTTTTTCTTTATCAAACTGGTATTGAAAATCTTATAGTGAATTGAATATGAGAGAGGCAGGAATGTGTAAGAAACTGTCCCCTCAGACTCAGCTTTAATAAAGAAAGCAGCTGCATGAATTAAGTCATTGTGCTATGGGATGTGATTGTAATTCTGTAAAGGTCAATTCCAGGGTGCTTTGGCAGGCTGCAGGATTTGTAATCAAATTCAGAGTGAAGAACGCAGAGGAGCCGAATGATGGATTCTGTATTATTCCCCAGAATCTTTCTCCACGTCAAATCAATGTTCTCTCTGGGACTTTCAGATCCTCCTAACCCTATAGATGCAGAAAGAGTGTGAATCTGAGTTCCTCAAATTTCTCCTGGGAAAGGTAGCAAAACATTTTATATAAAGCCATTCTTAGAGGGTGAGTTTCACAGCTCTATTCAAGAGTGATGTAGGAATTTGTTGGCTTGGGGGGGCTACTGTAGCAAACCATCATCATTTTCAAAATAGGAAGAAACCAAATAAACATTAGGTTAACCGTATAGTAGAAATAAATGAAAGTGGCAGAAACCAGAGATTCAGATAAGTTATAAAAAGCCAGTTGCCCTGCAGAAGCTGGCCCATGCCTTTAGTAGATGGTTACCAGGTGTGTTATTTTTTCCTATGAGAAAATCAATAGGAGGAATGCACATAAGGCCCTCTCTTTTATGTCCACTTGTCCATCTAGTCAACCTCCAAATAGAGCCACTTTCAAGTGTTTCTGAAGCAACTTAAATGTTACTCTAAGATACTATTCCTTCAGAACAGTCTCCTCTGCCCTTCGCTTGGCTCAGGCTCCTGTCCTCCTCTGATAAGATGCTGCAGTGACCTGCTCATGCCTCATTCTGCCCTCATTGCCTCTTTCTCTATCTACCAGCGATTGGCTTTCTGCCATATGTCAGTAGTTTTGCTTATGTAGCCTTCTCTCCCATTGGTTCTCACCCTTCTGTCTGCTGGCTTCTTCTGCTGCGTCATAACAAAGCAGAAACATCATTTCCCGTAAAATGGTCTCTGTTATAATCTCATCTACTTCAGAGCCTTCTCAAGAGTAGGAATCCTTGCAGGTTCAGTTCTGTCTACTGATGTCTCCTTGAGCAATGCAGAGGAACACTGTACCATCTGCACATGCGTCTTAGAGGAGTGAGCAGGTGCATTGATTGCCTATACTAGACTGTAAACTTCTTCCATATTCATTAATTATTTCTTATGTTCTATGTATGAGTGAAGTGTGCCGTGTGTGTTCATTGTCGATGGACATTAGAAGAGGGTATCAGATAGGAGTTACACAATGTTGTGAGCCACTCCATAGGTGCTAGGAACTGAACCCGGGTCCTCAAGCAAGAGCATCAAGTGTTCTTCCCCCCCACTGAGTCTTTTCGCCAGCTCCACTGTAAACTTCTTTTTAATATTTACTTTCATTTTCTGAAATTAAAATATAATTTCAACATCTTCCCTCNTCTCTTCCCCCCCCCCGTTTGTATGTGTGTATGTCTGTTTGTGTTTCTATGGGTATTCCTAAATACAGAAATATAGCCCACTTGGTCTATAAAGTTCCTTATGTGCTTATGCTTTCAGGACTGACCACCTGGTATTGGATAACCAATCTGTGGGCTCTTCCCTGGGAAAAGCTATTTCTCCTGCTCTCAGAATACCTTAGTTTCCTGTAGTTCTTTGCCTAGGGTTGAGGCCCTATGAGGTTTCCCCCTTCATATTAGTCTGTCTATTGGTGTTGTCTTTGTTCAGGTCTTGTTTAGGCAACCATGTTGATGAGATTTCATAGATATAGCTTCCCTGATACCTGTAGGAGACATAATCTGGAACTTACGGTCTTCTTAACCCCCGTTTTGCTATGGCTCCTGGGGCTTAGGTGCAGAAGTTGTGTTATAGATGTTTCAATTGAGCGCTGCATGATTGCTTGTTCCCTGCATTTTGATCAGTTGTGGTTTTCTATAATAGTCTCTGTCCTTTGCATGGAGACATTCTTTTGGTGGAGGGTAAGATCTATGCATTTACTTGTTTTTCTGTTATTTATTTATTTATTATTGAATTTCCTTTTGGATGTTGGAGCTGGAACTCAGTCCTCAAGCAACCAAGCAAGCACTCTGTCCCTGAGCTGCATCCACACTTCCATTAGAATGCTTGCTTATCTTGTTTAGAGCATTTTCCACCAAAGTTCCTTTCTGCTTTGCTTCCTGCTCTGTGTCAGCCTAGGATGGACTTTGGTGCATGTTCAATCCTTGGCTTTCTTGAACTTTGGATCAATGGTGGTTTGCTATACTTGATTTTTTGGGGGGTCTCCTCATAGAAATGCTTTTCTTCTGATCCCACAGTCCCTCTGTCTGTCTATATTGCTAACTTCCTGCCCATTGACACCATCTAACTAGACACCTCTGAGATTGCATCTCTGCAATGCATTTCTGCCAAGTGGTTTATTGGGCTGTGTATCACAGGCTGTTATCCTCAAGAGGCAAAGACAGAATTGTTAAGTTAAATACTTTCATGAGCTACAGAGGCCTTACCCTGGGCAAATTAGAGACCTTGATACAAATAAAAGGAAGAAGGAGGGTATTAATCCTGTCAACTAGCTGTTCATTATTAGTCTGTATCAAGTGCCTCATTCTTTCTTAAGGATATAATATGAAGAAAAAAACTGAGTCCCAATAAACGGATGTATCTCTATAACCATAAAAGCCTTGCAGAATACAATCCATAGTATTAGCAAAAAAACTCACTAAAAGTTTCAATGTTAATGTAGTCTGCCATATTGATTTATTAATTAATTACCTGTTATGAGATCCAGTAAATTGTTTAAGGTGTAATAATCTTTGTTGTCCAGCAGGTGTCGTGGTTGCAGAGTTGCAACTAGCAGCAGTGCAACTGGGTGGCGACAGGAATGCCGCTTTAGTTTCTCGCCTTGGTACTGATTAAATACTGAGAAATATGCTTTTCTTGACAAATTAAAAGCAATTAAATACACAGAGCAAGAAGCCCAGAACTTACGGGCAAGGAGCACAAACCGGAAGCTGCCCAAGAGACACCACGTGGCCAGGAACACAGCAGTCCGGGAGGGGACGTTTGTGAGTTTGGGAAATTTCCAAGTACTGCCCGCAGTTAGCTCTGCTGTGGCAGGGATTTTACAAAAATCCACTTAGGTAAAAGCAAGCCAAGCAGGCAGGGTTGGAAGACTTTCTGGCTGTGGGCCAGTTAGGCCTTTAGGCCATCCACCCAGTCAGTAGGTGTGGAGTCTGAATCCACGTGGGCGGGGGCACCCATTCTGTGGGTTTCCTCCCTACCCAACCATTTCTTTAACTGTGCAAAAGCTTTTCAGTTTCATGAGGTCTTCCTTGTCAGATGTTGGCCTCAATTCATGTGCAAATAGGTTCTATTCAGAAAATCCCTTCGGACACCTATCTCGCAGGGCACTGCCCCTGTTTCCTTACTGCAGTTTTAGTGTTCCAGGTTTCACAGTTAGGTCTCCAATCCCTTTGGAGTTAGGTTTTTTTGTTTTGTTTTGTTTTGGTGCAAGATGATAGATATGGGTCTTCTGTGACCATCATGACTCCAGAGACTGACCTAACTGGGGTGATGAGGGAATGAAGAAATGACAGGCACACGTACAAAGGAAAGCTGGAATCAGTGTACCGGGCTCTCTGATGGAGAGGCTTGAGAACTCTGGAAGCTCACTCCATTTGCTATCCACAGTTGAGCAGGAA
The DNA here is from genome assembly GCA_001685075.1 of Bramus lutescens. Classification (NCBI taxonomy): domain Eukaryota; kingdom Metazoa; phylum Chordata; class Mammalia; order Rodentia; family Cricetidae; genus Bramus; species Bramus lutescens. Next base: position 24,963 of record LOEQ01011164.1, read on the forward strand.
AGCCAGATCATTGCATACAACTAAACTGAACAGAGGTGGGTAGGCTGTGCAGGGGCGGTCTTCATGCCATAAATACCTGGGAGAGAAAACTAAAGTGGGCGTGTAGCACACACACCATCACACACTCACACTTGGGCCAGAGAAAGGCTTTGCTGTTTGTTTGAGCTTCACCTGGGAAGGCTTTGGAAGACTGTAGTAATAGGGGGTGAGGGGAGCGGGCCCTGCTTTTCGTCCAGCCCAGCTCCCGCACGGCTAGCTTATACCCTGAAATAACNTAAGGGCTGGCCTATCAAAAGGGGCCAAGGCAGTTTCTTTATTAACCAATGAAAGTAACACATAGACAGATGACCCTCCTACATCACCATAGGACTGAGGTGTTGGGGTCTGTAACAAACCCAGAGACAGATATTGGAGTTCAACCCAAAAACCAGAAAAGAAAAGCAGCCAAGCTACTAGAGAAGTCTTAGGTCTACCAAGGCTGGGCGACCACAGACTAAGCAGACTAAGCAGCTTGAGCCTCTCTCTCTTCCCATTTTAGATTCCCCTCTAGCACCGGGATTAAAGTGTATGACGCCCTAGTACTAGGGTTAAAGGTAAGGGAGGCACCACCACCTGGATTTGTTTCTGCATTGATCTTGTGTAGCCCAGGGTGGCCTTGAACTCACAGAGATCTGTCTGCCTCTCTGTCTCCCAAATCCTGGGATTAAAGGTGTGTGCCGCCACTGCCTAACCTCGGGGGGCTTAGCTCTGCCCTTCTGATCTTTAGGCAAGCTTTATTTATTAAAACATAAATAAAACATCACTATAGGGGTCACTGGCATAGCCATGCCTGTGTCAAGCAGCACATGTTCATGCAGGCCTTCACTGGCTGCCTATACTGATTTTCTACATATGAACATCCATCCAATGGCAAGAATGTAGACAGGGACTATGTGTATTCTGCTCATTATGGCCTTTCAAGTGCCTCGAACAGAACCCAGATCTATTCAAAAACATTTTGAAGGTGGAAATAAATGAGCTAATCTATTAGATGATTGATAAGTTCTGATTTGGGTTAAAAATAACAAAAACCATTAAATTGCTAATAGATTTAGAAAGCAAATTTGGAAGTTTCATTTAAAATATAAAGTATAAGGTTAAATAAATTTTTTATTTTGATATTAGGTAAGAATTTTACCAAATTATTTTTAAATTAATTTCCAGGTGTTTCTTTCCTTTAGAATGTAAGTGATATTACATCATTAGTAATTCCTACCATTCTGTCAGCAGTTTTAATTTTATTATAAAAGTTTTTAATACTTTTTACTCTGTTAATGGCAATGGTGACCTTTCAGGTCTTAAATTAATGAGCTCATAAAAGAATTAATCCACTGGAATCTAAAACAATTCCCCATTATGGCCACCAGGTGGCAGTGTCTTGGAAAACCCATCTTCAGTAGAGAAATTCATTCTTCGGCCACTTGATGGCATCGCTCCATTGTTTTCAAGAGCACAGTGACTCCCTTCTAGGTCTGGCTGCTTTGTTTTCTGTTCTGCAGTTGTCACTGTCTCACAGCAGCCCTGAAAATAACCCCAGTTACGTGAAATGTCTTTTAAAGGGAGGATGTTTGGACCGATTCATTGCAGGATATTAATCATCATTTTATTTTTCTTCATTCTAACTAAGCTATACTTTTAAACCAGAAGCAAACTCTTCATTTAAAGAAAAAAAAACTGTGTAATACTCTTTAAAATCAACGAGTGGATTGTCTGCATATATACCAACAAAGAATTTATTTATTGGGGTGGATACATGTGATGCCTTTATTTTAAGGCTTCGTAGTTAGCTTTCATTGTAGCATCATGTTGCTGGGTTATAATTTCACATTAAAGAATTCAATCTGTACTTTTTGTAGCAAAGCACAGGACTCTTTATATTTTCATTGTTTACAAAAACCCTCTGTGACTTTTAAAAATTCAAAGGGAAAATACAACCACATTAAAGCTCCAAAGTAACTGACAATTTGGGATGGTTGGAATGATGCGGGCAAAGGCTTTATATGTGTTTCTACAGAGACTCGTACCTTTTCTGAGTTTCTTTGCGTCCTCATTCGCTTGATTTGACCCTAGCAGAATTTCGGATGGGCATCTTCTAAAGCAAAGGCTTAAGCGATTGTACCTCTAGGTGTTGTTCTTACAGAGTGTGTAGAAAGTGTCCCTGGTGAGTCAGCCTGGGAACACTCACCCAGGGAAGGAAGCAAACAACCTCGGAGTGCTTTTCAAGTCTGAGAATTCATTCCACATTGTTTTCAGCATCTACTGTGGAACAGCAAATCATAAATGATGACTTAAGGCCCATTAGAAATGAACAGTTTTAAGTGTCTATGTCTATGGGAAAGACTTTTAACATAAAACTTTTAATTTATTCTTTAAGAATTTTATACATGTATACATTGTGTATTGATCATATCCACTGTGTCCCTCAAACTTCTAGACCCTCTCCAACCAACCCTCCTCCCTGTTTCATGCCCTCTTTCCCCCCTTTTATAACCTGGGATAAAATCAGCTCTGCGTGTATATGGGTGAGTGTGGAATCATGCACTGTAGCAGGGGCACCTACAAGTGGCCACACTTCCAAAGGAAAATGACTCTTCCCCTCCAGAAGTTGCCGACTGCATGTAGCTGGAAGGTGAGCACCTTGTGAGCCAGCACCCCCCATTCATTCCTATATGACATTTTTTTCTGTTGATACCCAAGTGGTTTTTCTTTGTATTTTCTGCTAAGGCAGTCTTTCAAAGTGTCTGCTTTCAAAGCATGCAAAGCTGGTATTTAAAATCTTGAGAGTGCTTCCAAATTGTCAATGCTGGGGACGCTCACAACCACAGCAGGCTGTGTAGGTGCATAGCAGCAATTGAACGTAACGCCTGACTAACCCAACAAGAATCTCTGAGTGTTGTGGCTGAACGGGAAAGTCAAGACGATAGAATATGACGAAGTTGTGATTAGCTGGAAATGCAGGCTTGATAGGCCCCTGGTTGGCCCCTTGAATGAGTGAAGACAGGATTAGCTATAAACACCAGCATAAGGAAACAAATGCTCCGCTAAATTAAAATGCAAAGGAGTGGGTGACATGGGATGGTCAGGCTGGTTAGTACAGAGCCTAAAGGATAAATAACCTTTTTTACTGTCCCTTCTAACTTCCCATCTGTCAGCTCTGTCCTCTGGCTTGTCCCCTGGCAGTCACGAGCTCATTTTATGTGCCTAGAAGTCATGCTTTAATATTAGAGTGTTCAAAGGAATAGAACTATCTAACTCTACCCATAGGCCCCAGAAAGCAACACCCTCAAGTCTCAGACGTTGCTTGGATACTCATTTCTGGGTCACCCAGTGGTGGGGTAATTTGATTTCTAGCAAAGCTTGAAGTCTTAGGTTTATCACTAAGTCACTCAGAAAAGGGTAGAATTTCCCAAGGGAAAATGTGTAAAGAGTGTAAATGGCTTTGGGCTTGACAGGCGACCACTGTGGATGCTTTACTTTGTTCACACTCATTGGTGGTTTGGAAGAATGTGAACAAATTCAGTTATCAGAGGAGTGAGAATGTACTTTGCATCTTGGTAGTTTCAGCATTCCCAGAGAGCAATGGTACACCCACCTTTGAGACTGTGCTGCCAGCCCAGAGAAGGATGGTCAGCTTGGTGTCTCAGCAAATATCTTACTATTTAACTCTTCTAAATGTTCCTCTAGCTAATAAAATGAATCATTCACTAGTACATAAATATTTAAACTTCTGAGCTTTCCTGCTTTAAGGCATACTTCATAACTGTTAAACAGTGATCCCGAGACACCAAGAAAGTCTAGGCAGCAGAAAGCGATTGATTTCTGTATTCCATCCTGGGCCATATTCCATCACAGTAATAAAGTACCTGATATAACTAAGTTAAATGGAGGAAAATTTTGTTTTGGCTCAGTGTTTTAGAGGTTTCGGCCAATGGCCAACTGGTTCTTTTGGATCACATCTGCGGGGAAGCAGCATCTCAGGATGGGGAACATGGGATGGTGGGAGCATTTATGTCACAGTGGTAAGGAAACACAGATGGGGAACAAGAGGAAGGTGGGGTTGTGATCCAGATACCTTCTTTCATGCATGCCCTCAAGCGACCTCATCTCCCAGTAGTGCCGCCAAGTGGAGAACAACCCTTGGAGATAGGCCTTCAGGGACATTTTAAAGCCAACTACAACACAGTAGGGGCCCTCTCTTTATCCTATGATAATTGCCTACTTTATCTTAGAAAACAAGGTTCCCTTGCTAGGAATTCCACCGAATGACTTTCTCTTCAGCACTGGAGTCTCCCTGGCTTCCTTCTTCTTTCTCGAGGCTGAGTACAGCTCCTCCCTTTCGAAGCTAACTGCTACTTGTGTCTTTGACTCCTGCTTTTTTTATGCAGACTCCACAAGTCTTGTCATCCCAGTTCTGCAGGGCACAGGAGCTGGACACTTAGTGTCTTTGACCCTTGGCACTCTGTGCTCTGAGCTGCCAGCTGTTGTGGATTGTCTCAGGAGCTATCTCCTCCCACCCCAAGGCTCCTGTTACTTCTCACAGAAGTTCTTGTAGAGTCTCAGAGACCAGCAGCCTCTTTTCCCTGAATTTGGCTGTTCAACAGTCTGGCATTTGAAGAAGGGCTTCTGATTTGCTATTTTTTACTTTTATTAAATATTCTGAGAGGTAACCTTTCTGTAACCTATATTTGCTTTTAAGTACACTAGAATTACGTGGTGCGCAGGAAAGCTAAGGAGGCTGAAATGGTAACAGCTAACTACCAAGTGCAGAGAGAGCGCTAATTAAAGTGTCTCGCAGCTAAATCCTCTCTATTAAGGAGATAAATTCGAACTGTTGGAATTTACAGAGGCCAATTTTGAGGTGGCAAAATAAATCCCATTGTTATTCATACCCTGAAAGTAGGCTGTTGTAATTGTATGCAAATGTCAGTAAATTCTGTGAAGTCAGTTATTTATATAAATGATTATTAAATGGGGACAATTCAGTTCTTGTTGCTGTTTGTTAGAGCGATTGTTTGCATTTCTTTTTATTTCCATTTAGTTCCAATCTTAAGTGCACGTACCATGAAGGGGCCAAACCTTAAGAATTGCTCTTTACTGTGTATCCAATGGTCCACTGACATGGATTGCTCACTTCAATGACTTTTCTCCAAACTTTGGGCCAGCATGATTGTTGATTAGGCAAAAGCCCTTGCTACCAAGCCTGATAGTCTGAGTTAAAATCCTGGGACCCACTTTTAGAAAGAGAGAACCAAATCCCAAGAGGCATCATCAGACTTCCACAAATATGCCATGGCACACCCAACCCCCATTGCAACATGTCACACACATGCACAGGCATGGGAATTTTCTTGTATTTTATTTAATTATTTCATTTGATAGTTAATGTAATTATTTATTTTAAAATAATTGAATAAAAATGTAATACAAATTTAATCCAAAATGTGACCAGTGTTGTTTACAGATTTGGCAACTGCTTTTTTTCTCCTATTTTTTCTTAAATATAAATATTTTTAATATTACAAAATAAAAATTGAGCCACCAGGTGTAGATCAGGAAACACTCTTTGATTTTTTTTCCAGATAAGGCTTTGTGTAGTCCTGGCTGTCTTGGAACTATCTCTATAGACCAGGCTGGCCTCAAACTCACAGAGATCCAGCTACCTCTGCCTTCTGAGCACATAGGAAACATTTTTGATCGTGATAGAGCTTGTGTTTCAGAAATTACTTTTCTACCCATTTTTATCAGGAATATCAGACAACCAATATATTCACATTTTCCAGTAATCACTTACCCAAGTCTCCATTTAAGTACCATTAAGTAATTTAATATGTTAAAGCATTGTTCAGAACCTGAGTCATGCTTATATCTTCTCTGTCTACTGGTAATATGAGGTTCTGATTCACTGAGAAAATAAAAGTCAGTCTTTATTAATGTGGTTAAATTATAGCAGCTCTGCTTCTCTGCTGGAACTCTCCCCCCACTGGGCAGCCTGTTCTCTCTTGCAACAGGCCTTAATGTGTTGGTCTGATCTCTCCTGAGTCTTTGGGGCCGCTGCCCTTCTTAGTTACCCAGGCTCTGTGCCTTTAAATCCTTCTTGACCATTCCTGAGACCCCAATCAAGCAAAAGCCCCTTCTTGTACCTTTAGCCTTCTCATAGTTCTTTCTTCTGGTTTCGTCCATATCCTCTGTTGATGACTTGAAAGAAGCCAATGCACTCTCAAGCTGTCTATGATCTGAAACAGCTGGGACTACGTTCCTATTTCCTCGGGAACGTTCATGAGGTGCCCCACTGCCACTGGAGAGTTTTCTTCGCATCTCATTCACACTTCCTAGTCTGGAGCAAAAGAAGCCTTGTCAAGCTCTTCTTCCAGAACATTCTTTGCTCTTCTGATGCTGTGACACATGAATACACTGACAATCTCTGGAACTTTTGGGGTCACACACCTCTGCTCATATTTTTTCCCCTACAACCTGGGCTGTTAACCAACCAAAATTAAGTTTGCTCATCTTCCACAGTCCCCTTTAGCGTCATTGACTTCTCCTAACACAAACCAGAAGCAACCATGCATGCTCTATGGGACTCAATTATACTCCTTCCGGTGGCTACACTACTTAACTCACTTTGCTCCCCACAATGTCCAGTGTGTCACCTTCATATTCTCTGTCTCTGTTAGATTTCCTCTCCCTTTCCTGCCTGAAGCACTTAGCAGAATCCTGTGTCCGCAATAGGAAAGCCAAGTCATTGGCAGAGATGGAATTGCCTGTTGTTCAAATGGTTTGTGTTGAAAGTGATCTTTACAGTATCTTTGAAATTTATAGTGGAAAGTAAAATACAGTTCAGATCACAAAGGTCATAGTAACAGGTGCAGAATTAACAATTATACAAGCAACATGCTGTTCATATCAGGAATAGTAGCAATACTAGCAATGATGACAGTAGGCTTATCTTTCCTTGACAGGTTCTGAAATGAATATTGCATGAGTCAATTTTCAGGGAGCCAACTTACATAGCCTCCCTATTTCAAAATTCATAAACCTTCCCTAGCACTTCATTCTGTTGACAAAAGTCAAGCCTAAATTAGTAAGTCCCTCTCTCCATTGAATCTGATAATGACCGAGTTTTCAGAGTGCTACTGAGCTTATCCAGGATGTTTGACT
>LOEQ01011166.1:4713-16735 GCA_001685075.1 Bramus lutescens
CAGCTCAGATCTGGGGCAGAGGGCCCAGGGGTTTCCTGGGGAGCCACTGTGGGGAAGCAGAAAAGGCTGGGGTCTGAAGTCAATGATGTATGGTGACAACAGATGTATCAGGGTAGGTGGGCTTACCAGCAAGGAATGACAGCAGGCAGGCAAAAACATCCCTGCTTACTCCAGACAGCTTTATAACTGGACCACCACAGAAGTGGATGCCCACGCTGGAGTATCCTTCTCCCTCCAGTTAATCCTTCTAGGACATACCTTCAGAGGTCACTCAGGTGATCCCAGATCTAATCAAACTGACAACCTGGATTGGCTGTCATTGTTTCCCTCGTCCTCAAGATGCACTTGCTGTCATGAAGCCCTGGGGTGCTGGGAGGATGTGTGTGTTAAGGCTCCCCTTGGCAGATGCCTCAAGAAGACTTCATTGTCACTGGGACAGCCAGTGAGAACTTCCTGGAAACTACTGTAAAGCATTTCATGCTGCTGTCAAAGAACGAGCAGCTGGGCTGGCGCCCAGTGTTGCTGTGGACGGACTGTAGCGGTCTGCGCCTTGAGTGTTGGAGAATTGCTGAGAATTGTTGGATATTTTACCGTTGACAGTTACTTATTGGAAATGAAACGTCTCAGTCCTTCGGTAAGATGTTAAGCTTGTGGCTGTACCTGAGAACAAAAGCATTTGAAAATAAGGAAAACTTGCTTTCTGCTCCAGCTACGACAGAGACCTGAGCCTGCCTAGAAAGCTAAGTGTGATGCTAAGACATGGGTCCGCCAGGTAGGATGGGGAAAGTCTCATGATGGCTTGAGGCCCAGTTTCCTTATTTGTAAGTGAATTTGTGAGTATGGGCTGTAGGAAGAATGAAAGCAGCCACTGTGTTTAACATGTCAGCCGTCATCAACGTCAGTATCTGCTGGGCAAGGGATGAATGGAATGGCTGTGGTTCTTCCCATATCCATGACTCTGTTCCTATCCCCATGCCACAAGGTAAACCCCGTGGAAATTTCTCCACTGGGGTCCTGAGCTGGCTACAGCCAGCCAGGCCCTTACTCAGTGAGCCCGTTGGGCCCTTCAGCCTTACCAATGAGACAGATGCCAAGAGGAGACACAGAGCGGATGTGAACGAAGCAGGGGCCAGATCCTGTGAAGGAAGCTTTGACTGTGTGTACTATTCGCTGCTCCTCAGGGCACCTCCTCTCTGGGCAGGATGCAGGTTAGAAAATGCATCTTCTTACCGGAGCCTGCTTTAATGGTCTTCTACAATCTTTGTGGATACTCAACTTGCTGTTTACTGTCTGTCTTTCTATCCTAGAGCATCCAGGCCATGGAGACATGAAATTCTGCCATCTGCATTCCCTGCTGTGGCCCTAGCATCCGCACAGGCCTCAATACAGGCCACTGAACAAGGTGACCAAAATTCAATGAAATAAAATCCAGCAACACTGTAGTCTCTGTCATAGGTTAAAAGTACCCCACTGTAGGTGAAGACTGTTCATTCGTTTTCTGGTTGTCCTGACCTGAATAATCACACAGAAACTATATTAATTTCAACACTGTCTGGCCTATTAGCTCAGGATTTTTATTAAGTAACTCTTACATCCTAAATTAACCTGTTTTCTTCAGCAGCTACATGGCGTCTCTCTGACTCTGCCTGAGTCAGAGTCTCTCTTCCAGCCTGGCTATCTTCTGCCCTGCCATAGGCCAAATCAGCTTTGTTCATTAGCCAATAAAAGCAACACACATACAGGACATCCCACATCACCCCACCCCAATTTAGATGTGGGAGTCTTAACCCCAAGTAACTCAAAATGGGGGTGTTCTTGGAGATGGGGACATTAAAGTGGTAACTAAGATAAAATGAGGTCAGATGGGGGGTCAAATCTGTGTAAAATGAGATTTGGATAAAGCCAGACGTCAGGAAGGTCCTGAGAAATTGACCAGCTTCAAGCCTAGGAGAGACTTCTGGAGAAGTCAAGCCCACTGATATTTTTAGCTCAGACTTCCAGTCACCAGCACCAAGAAAGATTCGTGGTGGCTAAGCCACCCAGCCTCCAGGCCTTTGCTAGAGCAGCTCTCTCACCCTGACGCATTTGTTGAGCGAGGCATAGGCAGCTGAACCGAGTAGGGCAAATCGCTTATAACTTAGTCCCTCATCCTCAGAGACAGAGGCTCCCCCCTTCCCCCACTGAGAAAGAACAAATCCCTGGGAGAGTGCAAAGACCAAAGCTTTAGTGCTGGTAGAATCCAGATCTCCCCAAGCCATACTTTTACCTGGCAGGCAGGACAGACACGTCTAACCCTTGCGAGACTTCTCATGGTATTGCTCATTGTATCGACAGATAGTATCTGTCATCGGCTTATAAACTTGCAACAAGCAAAAGTACAAACTGAAATTTCCTGGCATGAGTGGGAAGGAAACATGGAACACGCAACAAACCCACTTAGGAGTTTATTAGAGGGGACATACAGAAGCCTTGGAAGTCAGTGTGCAAAGAGAGCGAGGAAGACGGCAAGTCCAGCTTTTAAAAGCTGTCTAGCGCATGCGCACAGGGGGTTGACATGGCTACGTCATATGCAGATGACAGGGCTCACCCATTGCACGCAAAGGCTTAGCTGAGTCGTACGTGTATCACGCAGGGCCCTTTAACATCCCTGGGGGTCATTAGGCACTTATGCATGGGGGTTTGTCTGCACCTGCATGACCCCTAGAACCCAGAAGTATCCATCTTATGTGGCTGAAATCATTACACAAACAAGACCTACAGTACGGCCGTTCAGATAAGAGAAAGGAGAGAATAGGACGCTGGCATGGAGTCTCCAGCAGTGGCGTGGCGGGGACCTGCAATTGGCTCTAAGAGGCCAGCATCAGGGTGAACAGCGGAGAGAGAAGTTGAGCAAAGCCATAAACCTCAGTGTCCACGCAAGGGCTTGGGCATGGGTGGGTGTGTCATGTCCTAATAAAGATTCAAAATGTGCCAAGTCTGGTCGTTACCCCCACGCTCCATCTAGACGGAGCGGTAGCAGTCATGTGACCTGGGACTAACTACACTCACACTCCACCCTGACAGAGCGGTGGCAGTCATGTGACCTGGGTCAGTGGCTTTGTTCCTGACTTGGGGCTTTCCCCACACACTTAGGTGACCTGGTGATTTAGGGCAGACTCCAGGGGCTACCTCTTACTGCCTAGGTTTCACATAGACCCCAGATCCACCTGCATCTTGGCCTAGGTAGCCAGCACAGAAGAACCAAAGGAAATGGAGTAGGCTGAAGGGGTGGGACAGGACGGGGAACTCGAATCCCTAGGGGGTGAAACAGTGAAAGCTACTGAACCATCCAATCAAGATCTTTTCCGGCAGAGTCGGTCTCTGGCCTACCTTTCTTCCTGGGCATAAGGTGGACAGAAAGTGAAGGAGAGAGCCAGAATATCACAGAGGCGTTCACAGTTTCATAGCCTGGAAATGCTACTAATAGTGCCTTCTTGGCCTCTGTCAGCTTGACCAGAGCTTTATCCTGGGTGCAGCTGCCAGGAGAGAGTGGGCAAAGATTCCAAGGTGCTGCCATGTGGTCCTGGTGACTTAAGTGGTTCCCAGGAGAGAGGCCATATTGAGTGACACCGTGGGGTTGGGGCACAGGCAGCATAGCCATGCTTACACATTTGCCTGTGACACCTGAGCCTAAGCCTTGCCTTTACTGTGGTGAGTAAGGTATCGTAGGCAAATGTGTCACCTCCTCTCTCCTCCCTGGCCTTGTCCAAGTCTAGCTGTGTGGTCGCCACCTCTGTGAAGCTGTCTGACTTCTCTGCGCTGACGCTTCTGTTCTGCGTTGCTGTGCTAGGCAGCGGTAAACAGGAATGCATGCCAATGACTCCTTTCTTTCTATCTGTAGTCAAGCCACAGGACACATGTTAGAATTCTAATCGAGAACCTGTGGTACTGCTTAAAAAAAATTCCCTTAAGCCAATTTTTTTCAATGTCAAGTAAAATTTGCGAGGAGCCGCTGGCTTATCCTCCACTGAGAACTCCAGTTCTAATGATGGATGGGGTTACCGCTTCTTAAACACTCCCGGCTCCCCTTAATTGACTGGATTTTGGCTCTGTTCCTAGAATCAGCTCCTTGGTGGCCTCTGACCATGTAGACCGTTCAATGTAGTGGAAGGAAGGTGGTGATTTTGCCCGACTTTGAGCGACATCAGTTCTTTGCTGCTGGCTTAGTTCCAGCTCAAGCAATCTCCATTTCCAGTACTTGGATAGCATGGCCCTTCCCTCCCAATTCTTCCCTTGAACATCAAAGACTCACCTCACACTCTTCCAAAAACCCCGGGCTCACCTCTTCTCCCTCCAGTGCGGTGCCTCTCCATCACCCATGTGTCTTGGTTCCTCTATAGATTTGTGAATTGCTTGGTGCCAAAGCGAAAAGAGAGATGTAGGCCAACGAACACACCATCAGAAAAAACAGAGACACAGGAGGAAGAGAGAAAGACAGACAGAGCACAAGACAAGGAGAAAGGGGGAGTTAGTTTTCTCATCACCGTGACAGAACATGTACGTGGCGGAAGAGCCTGAAGGAGCAAGTGTTTATGTAGGTTCATCATCTCAGATGTCTCTGCCCGCGGCCCTTGACTCTGCTGATGATGGGCCAGTGGTGAGGCCGAGCGTTGTTCCTGGCAGCAGGGCAGGAAACAGAGTATGAGACAGGAAGGAGCCAGGAACAGATGCCCTATGAACTTGCCCCCAGCGACCTACTTCTTCCAAGTAGGCCACACCCTCCATAACCTCCTTAAATGACACCACCTGCTTTGGACTTAACCATTATCACATGAGCCTTTGGGTAGGGATACTTAAAACCCAAGTCACCACCAAGCAAAGGGTGAAAGACGAGAGACCATTATCAAAGTGAAATCCTTGAGCTCAGACCTTTGTTCTCAGCATTTATTGAGCCCAGTGAGCTCCTTCATGAAGGCTTTTCTGCTTCTTGTGGTGGTTGAATAAGGATGCACCCCATAGGCTCATAGATGTGAATGCTTAGTTGCCAGGGAGTGGCACTCTCAGGAGATGGAGCCTTGAGGGAGTAGGTGTGGCTTTGTTGGAGAAAATGTGTTACTAGGGGTGGGTTTTGGGGTTTCAAATACTCAAGCCAGGCCCAATGCTTCTCTCTATTCCTGCTGCCTGTGGATTCAGACACAGAACTCTCAACACCATGTCTGTCTGAATGCTACCATGCTTCCTGCCATGATGATAATGGACTGAACCTCTGAAAGTATAAGCCGGTCCCAATTAAATGTTTTCCTTTACAAGAGCTGCCGTGGACATGGTGTCTCTTCACAGTGATAGATCCCTGATTAAGATACTTCTCATCAACAACATTTAAAAAACCATTATAAATATTTATTTTTCAATGTATTTCTGTGGCTCACTATCTAAGACTATTCACAGATGGCAGCTCTGGAAAATGTGGGACTTGAATATGAAAACACCCTGGGCTGACCCAGAAATTGTCCTTCTCCAGACAGACCAAAGAGAACCCACCTGCAGTGGGGTCTTCTGTGGTGAACAGGGCCCTTAATGACTCATGGCATTTACCTGGCGTGACAATTAGCTTTAACTATCCACTTGACACATATCATCTAGAAAGAGTCTCTGTGAGGGACTCAATGAGGTTGGCCTATGGATAAGTCTATGGGGGACTGTCTTGATTGTGAGATTGATGTGGAAAGACACTGCCCAATGTGAGAGGCGGCATTCCTTAGGTTTAAGTCCTGGTTCGTATGGGAGTGGAGAAGCTGAGCTGAGTAGTACATTCCTGATTCTTCTCTCTTCTCTTGATTGTGGATGGGACTGGATGCTCAAATTTCTCTTTGCTTTGACTTCCTTGCTATAGTAGACTGTAATATATATTTGTGAGCATAAAGAGATTCTTCTCTGAGTTATTCTCTGCCAGGGTGTTTAATCACAGCAGCAAAAAGAAAACTGGGACCCTTGGACTGTCTTGGTCATTCCCAGGTCAACATTTCCGTGTTTGCAGATTCTGCTCTTGGCAAAGGAGATTCCATTTCAAGAGCAATCACTTCCTGGGTCATCCAGAGAAATATCAGGGTGAGGGAAGATGGACTCATAAGGAAGGGGCAATTGTACTCTGCTCTGGGTCCTTGTGAAAATGGCTCCTCTCTGAATTCCAAGGTCAGTCACCAACATGAGCAAACCTGGTTGCTAGAAGACTGGATGTGCACCTCACCAAAGGCAGATGCTAGGAAACCTTAGCTTTTTAGTTCTGAATCCTCAGTGTTTTGCTTTCCAGTAACCAGTGTCTTCCCCAGTTAGTCAACCTTCTATGGCAGTAAGCCCGATGGTTTGGAAGGTTCTGGAGAGGAATCTGTGTCTCCTATAGCATGGGAAATTTTGAAGAGGACATCGTGCCATCAAGAAGGATACAGGCTAGGACAGAGGAAGCCAAGGTGTTTCAACATGACAGGGCTCAGAGTTCTTGTAAGAGTAAAAGCCCTGCTTTATCTTGCTTAGCTGTGCAGGGGCAAGGTGGGGGAGGCACTGGGCTCCTCCCTCCATGGTCATGGCCGCTGCTTAGTGTGGGCCTGAGCAGTCCTACCTTTTTGCATGAGTACCTGCTCATGTAACAAAGGGTTTCCAAAGGCCTTTACAAAAAATATAAGTGCTTGTTAAATAGAGAGCTGGGTAATTAAGCTCATTAGCAGCAAATAATTTGCTCAGCTTGCTGAAGGTCGCTGGCTCTGGGCTGCCCATGGAGCTTAAGAGGCAAAGGGGAGGAGGTGGAATCAGAGTAGGGAAGAGGCAATGGGGGTTCCATGTGCCCCAGAGTCAGCCACTCTTCCCTTTCCCACTTTAAAGAGTGGCTGGGGAGGAGAGGTAAGGTGGGATAACAGAACAGCCTGTAGGCTGAGCTTACAAGTCTGTGCAGAGGGTCATGAACCTAGGGTAAGCAGGTTTCAGATAGTGGGGGACCCACAACAGCAGAATCTTTCTGCAGACTCTGTATCTAGATACAAAGACCAGCCCCGGGAACACCTCTCTCCAAAATCTACACACTTGTCTGAAGATTGAGAGTCTTTGTTATGCATTAGCTGCCAGAAAACATAATGCGAAGTATTCTTATCTGCGTCAAAAGGAATATTCTGTTCTATTTGTCCTGCTTTTAAGCTCCTTGTGGTTCCCAGGACTTAGAAGACAACACACACTTCTTTGCTTGATGATTCCTAATTTCTTCTTGGGCCAACGCCACTCCCGCCTTCCCTCTCAAAGACCTCAACCCTTCAGACCTCTTTTCAGCACACCAGTGTGGAAAGCTTTCTAGAGACTCTCTCCAGGCAGGTGAGACACTCGGCAGGCAATAGGGACTCTGGGCAAGGGTGATGCCAGAACCCACCACTGCTAACTGGATATAGGAGAGTATGTATATTAACCCAGCACTGCTGGGGTGAGCTGCAAGGCAGAGACAGGAGAATTTCCCAGATGCCCGCAGGCCAGCTAAGCTGGAGTATACAGTGTGACAGAAATGAGAGAGCCTGCTTCAACAAGGTGAAGGGAAAGAACTGACTCCCCCAAATTGCCCTCTGACCTCTGCATACATGCCATGGTATGCATATACACAGCAACAACAATAGTAATAATCATAAATTAATAAACACTTAAAGCCTCATTACCTATATACAACCTCTTCCATTTGTCCAAAATATTGATTTTCTTCCTTGCTTGCCTGACCAAACCCTTTGCATCCTTCAAAGACTATCTCAAAAGTTGTTCATTCTGTATAGCTCCTCTGACATGCTTGAACAATGATACCCCTGCCCCTGCAGCTAGTAGGTCCGCAGCACTGAGCTGGTCATTCTACGCTGTAGGTGACTGTGTTGTTTTCAGAGATTACCCCAAGGCTGTGAGCTCCTCAAGGGCATGGCGAAGGCAATGTCTCCTCCGTGTCAATGCCATCAGCGCTAGAATTGAAGGTAAAACTGGTGTGGGCACCTCAGCTTCTGGAGCCCACCCTGCTCCCACTTCCAGCTGTCCTGCTGGCCAGTGTCCCATGTCCCCTCCATCCCTCTGGCTGCAGCCAGCACAAGGAGGATATTGGTAACGCTAACCACATTTATTCACCTTCTCTCTTTGCCCTCCAATAAAACTCTATGGCTGGCGTTGATGGATGGACCTCCTGAGCCTTCTCGTCTGCCTCAGTGTATCCACAAGCTAAACAGACGTAAAGAAACACCCCTGAGTCTTTTCTGTAGAAATATTACGTGTTAGCAAAATGTGTAATTAGTATCTATCAGCCATGAATTGTGTAAAACCCTAAGGGGAAAATAATGATAAAAACATAGGCCCTGCTCCACAGTAATTGTTCATCTAATAGAGGGGGTAAATGCGCACGTGGCAATCACGACCTTTAAAACGTGTCAAGGGCTATACAAACACTAAAGAGCAGAAGCACATGTGGGTGTTCACAATCGGTATCATGGTGTAGAGACTGAGAATCTCTGACTTGTCAAATTGTTGAAGACCCTGTGCAAGAACGCAGCCTGGGACCAGCGGCAGAAATGGATGGTCTAGCTCCTAATGCCAAAGGGACAGGCTGGGGATGCAGCACAGTGGTAGGGCACCTGCAGAGCGTGTCCAAGGCCACAAAAGAAGCCAATGAGGAGGGGTGCAGAGCAGGGCTGGAACTGGTTAAGTGCACATTGAGGCATGGTAGACGGCCACTGGCCTGAGCTCTCAGGAGCACCGGAAAAGCTCCTTATNGCAGCCCAGGAATCCCGACCCATAGAAGCCAGTCAGGGTGTTCAGCGCTGTTCAAGAGGATGCTGAAGGCAGATAAGGGCCGCTGTAGCACATGGTCTTCTCCACACATCATCCACAGGGTACCAGGGACTGTGTGTATGCAACACAGACATACACACACATACACACACACACACACACACACACACATACACCACAGACATGGGGCCGGGGAGGGGTGAGCGAGTGGGAGAGCACACTGCACATTTGGGGAACTTCTGTTTAAATACAAGCAAATGTGTCAGAAGGTTTTTTTTTTTCAGGGTCTTGATATACTGATGTGTTTTGGGAATTGCAAAGAGGAAACTAAGTGAAGTAGCATTTTCCAAGCCTGTTAAAGTATAACAGCTGATATTTGACCAAGGGTTACATTGAACTTGTGTTATAAATGCTGGAAGCAAGCAAAGATGTCCATCCCTCACCAGCCCCATCTCCCCTAAGTTTGGAGAGCGCGGAGGCTCCCTGCCTGTGTCTGATTGATCAGAGGAGGACAGAGGAAAGGGGCTCACAGGAAAATGGTGGTTTATTTTAAAATCTTAAAACTCTTTCCTGGTTTTATTATATTTTTCTTTCTTACAAATATCATCACGAAAAGCACAAATGATGTACAAACTTTCCGGATCCAACTATAGCGTTGATATCCAGGCTGCTTTTGACCCATTCAATGAGACACACACCCATGGTGCTCCTCTCAGGAAATAGGCTTTGATTTTGGAGCTCTCTGTGGATTTCAAAGCAGGAAGGACCTAAACCATGAGAGTCATCTACAACTCTCCCCATTCTTACTCTACTGGCTTCTCATTAACTCGGAGACCTAAGTACAGGTTAGACCACCCTCAGCCTGCATGCGCTCACTCAGGACTACTGTAGACCTTAGCCATCTCCCCACCCATTGGCACATGTGGAAAACTGGCTGGGTCCCAGAACTCCTATCTCAGCTTCAATAAAGACAGCTGGCATCCAAGGGATGTCTGCTGCTGTGTTAAGCCCTCAGACTTGCCTCTGACCCTTCCCCACTGTGGTGGGTACAAAGTTCTCGCTTTTATAACACTGGCAGGTATTTGCCAGGCCCCGCACATCCCTTTTCAACTTTTTTCCAACTGTGCATGCTCCCACCACCTGGCCAGCCTTCCTCAGTTTCTCCTTGTAGCTTCGCCCTTTCTGGCCCACCTTGGTCATGTTCTGAACAGTTCGTCTGGCTACAGAGTTCCTTTTCACATATTCTGGCACTTGCTGAGCTTGAGAGATGACTCTGGCCACCACTCCCTAAAGGTTAGTCTAGTAGCTGATGCACCACCTGAGAAGGCTGATGGGCAGAGCTCCTGTGAATGGTGGCACTGTCGGCCCCTCTGCCCCCACCAGTAGGGGCACCTTTATCTCCAGGCTGAATGGGGTAGCACAGGAAATACTCTCCAAAGAAATCAAGCCAATCTGCCTAGAAGGGCCTGGAGTTCCCAGGGTGGAAGCTGATGCCAGAGAATAGGGACCTCCTTGTTTTGGCATCAGTTGGGGCATGGATTCAGATTTCGGAGGGAAGAAAAAAAACACTTAATCCTAGACTTCCAGTGTGCACAATACATCTGAAGAGAAGCCCTTGATATGTTGTGGGACACACAAGGGGCCAAAAGTGGCAGAAGGAACATAGGAAAGCTTTCTATAGGAACCAATTGAATGCCACTCTTAATAGCAAAGGACAACCACAGATTAATAGGCACAGAGAGAAACAAGGAACCGTAGAGAGAAGAAGACTCTGGAGGTGTGAGGATGGACATTTAAATCATCATTTCTCTCCTCTCTCTTTAATGTGTGTATGTTTTACCTTCATGTATGTGTGTGCACTGTGTGAACATCCATTTCCCATAGAAGAGGGTATTGGATCCCCCAAAACTGGAGTTACAGATGGTCGGGAGCCACCCGGTGGGTACTAGGAATTGTACCCTGATGTGGGATTCTTCTCTGTCTGCTGTGAATACCATTGGTTAATAAAGAAATTGGCTTGGCCTGATAGGGTAGAATGGAGCTAGGCAGGGAAAACTAAACTGATTGCTGGGAGAAAGAAGGGCAGAGTCAGAGAGAAGCCATGGAGCCTTAATTGGAGACAGACACATTGAAATTTTGCTGGTAGGCCATGATCTCATGGTGATACACAGATTAATAGAGATGGGTTAAATTAAGATGTAAGTGTTAGCCAATAGAAGCTAGAGCTAATGGGCCAAGCAGTATTTTAATTAATACAGTTTCTGTGTGGTTATTTTGGGAGTCTGGGCAGCTGGGAAATGAACAAGCAGCCTCCTACAACAGTACCCAGGTTCTCTTCAAGAGCAGCAAGTGTTCTTAACCATTGAGCCATCTCTTCAGCCCCCCGCCCCAGTTCTCTCTTCTTTATTGACTTTTACAGAGCTCTTTAAAGCAAGGCCATCTCGCCCAGGAGGAGCCATTTGAGTAGCAAGCGTGCTTTTGAAGCGGCCAAAACCAGCCTGGAAACCAGCAATGCAACTGGCTCCAAAAGTTTCGTCCATCTCGGCTGAGGAAATGGGCCCACAGGTGAAGGTGCCTGCCACCTACTATGGAGACTGGAACTTGTTCCTTCCTCTCACATAGTGGACGAAGAGCAGCAAGGAAGAAATTTCAAATCTGACTGATAACATTTCCACTGGAAGGCAGGGAATAACCTGTTAGCATTGATAACAGATTTTCTGCAGCCCAATCATAGGCTACGTGGATAACAAGTCAAGAGTTAGGCTCAACACTGAGGCAGTTTAAAAAGAATTCCTATTTAGTATCAGTAGATCTGTCCTCCAAGGCAGGCAAAATGTGTGTCTTCCGAAGGGCACTTCAGGTCTAGTTAAAACAGTTTAGTCAAGCAGGGAGCAAAACATAGGGGAGAAGAGTCAGAGCAAGATGTGAGACTCAGAAAACAAGTGCCTAGTGGGAAGGAAGAAGTGCACGCTGGCGCGTAAAGTGTGCTGTTTGTACTTACTTTGCCATGAGTAGTAAGGGCTCTAAGGTAGAAGCTCTAGTAGCCAATGCTGTTTTAGGGTTGGTCAGTATGGAGGTGAAGAGAAACTGGGCTAGGAAACATCTTCTCGAGAAAGACTCATTTGCAGTTCTTTCCTCTCTATCATCTGTCTGTCGCTCTGTTTCTCTAGCTATCTGTCTCTCTTTATCTCACACACATACACACACACATGTATATATACACACATATCTATCTATCTATCTATCTATC